>NW_004624802.1:4906000-4943343 GCF_000247695.1 Heterocephalus glaber | reverse complement strand
AAAAAAATTAAAGGTGATATCTCCTTTAGTTTATTACAAACTTCTGTAGGGAAAGGTCCACTTTAATATCTAATACTCTCCATAGTAACTGGCAAAGTACCTTGAAAATAATAACTGAAAAATTATTTGCTGCTTTTTGCCCTGTGTTGATTTATTTGTTCAGATCTGTTTGAAGATACCTGTTTACCCAACTGGGGTTGTGGGTTGCACCAGGTTGGTTAAGTCCCTGGAAGTCCTAAGTGGTGCAGTGATGATTGAAAGATATATCTACAGGACATTTGTCATTATGTTTAGTGGACTAAGAAACTATCTATTAATAGCTTTTTGCATGACTTTTAAAAATCCCAAGAACTATTATCATTTCTGATATTTGCTATAAGAAATTACATTTTAATATTAGCTACCACCATAGGAACCAGATCACACAATTTATGATACCATGGGTATAATTTTTAAGGAAAAATTAGTTTCTATTCTGAATAAAAATATTTTCAATAAAATAACTAAGCTCACGGTAACCTCGGGTGATTTTCTTCAACTTCTGCCCAGTCAATTTAGAAAGTCAATGATACAGATAAAGCTTGTTGTATGTAGAGGTCTTTTTCTTGATATACCATCAAGACAAAAAGTACAGGGATGATAAAAATGATTGAGTGGTAGTAGTTGGGAAGAATTCTGAGTGTGTCTATACTCAGAAAAACAAAAGCCCTAATTGACTGGTGATTCCTAATATAGCTGCAGGAGGGAGAGTGGTAGCATGTATGCTAAATAATTGTATCTTGTCTTAACCCATTTTCTGCTGCTCTAATAAATAACATGGATTGGGTAACTTATACACAATAGAAGGTTATTTGACTCATGGTTCTGGAGGTTGGGAATCCAAGAGAATGGCACCAGTATCTGGTGAGGGCCTTCGTGCTACACTATAACATGGTAGAAAAGCAAGAGAGAGGAATTCAGGCCAAATTCATCCATTGTATCAGAAACCCACTCCTACAATAACTAACTCATTTCTGTGATAATGGCATTAATTCATTCATGAGATTCATTCATGAGATCTGTCCAAATCACTTCTTAAAAATCTCATCTCTTACACTGTTATAATGGCAACTACATTTTTATATAGATTTTGGAAGGGACATTCAAACTATACATACTTGTACCTGTATTTTGAGTTATTTCTTATTAGTTGGAACAGCTTTTCCATGATTCCTACTCTTTCCTGCTTTTCCTCTTGATAAATGGAATATGGCTACAAGATGGTTCAAGTATTGTTATCAAAGAGAGTAAATGCAACACCAAATTTCTCATCTTAGTTTCATTGGGATTGAACTTCAATCTGTAAACTAAACAGCAAGACAAGAGTTAAGGTTATTAATGCGTGAAGCAAAGAGGGGGGTTGGACCACATGACATATCGGAACAGTATTTACCGGCACTTGATGCCTTGCAAGTCAGCTCTAATGTCACTAAAAATACATTTTGATGGCAAAAATCACTGCAGAATCAGCATATTATGGTAAAAAGTGGAGCAAGAATAGTTGATGCAGTATTCTTTTTTTGTGTGTTTTGACTCAAAAGCAATTGTTATCTAAATCCAATCTCAGAATCATTATTTTTGTTGGAAGAATACTAAATATAAAAGAATGGGTCACAGCTTGAGTTTCTAATGTAGGGCTAGATTTATCTGGTGGGTACAAGAAATGAAATTTGGAGATGTTCTTGTTTGCCTATTCCCTTAGAAAACACTACTTTAGAAATAAATCTATTGCCAAAGGGCCACACAGTCCTGTGGTCATTTTCTGATGTAATAGTTATGAACACAGTAAATTTCCTACCCAAAATTTCAAGGGGAGTGTGGCTCTGTAGGAAAAGGCAACATTAATTTTTCTAGAAAATATTTTCTTTTTGAACCTCATTCTTAGAATTTCTTTAAATTTCTGCTTTTATGATACTTTCAGAGTTTGCTGAATAGTAGCAAAAGCATTTTATAGACCAATTTATGTTAGTTTTTGCATTTTTAAAATGGCTGATGATTGTATATCTATTCTTGTCTACATAGGTAACATATCCAGTTCTGACATTCCTTAAATATTTCTATATTTATTTATATATTTTGTGCTATTGTTCATCTCCACCCTCTCCCAACCCTATGCTTTTCAATTAATTCTTATATACTACTAACTTGTCAATACCATACTATTTCCACTTGCAGGTAATTTCTTGTATTCCATTGTTTTAAGTATTTATTGTTGCTTAAAAAAACTGCTTCAAGCTGCTAGAAACTCTCTTTCTTGATTTTTTGATAGAGTTAAGCTGGATAGTTTTGCTTGGAGTCCTTCATGTGGTGGTATTCAGATGTCAGCCAGATATCCAGTCATCTGAAGACTCTCCTCAGATTGAGGTTTTAGGTGGATCATTCACCCTGGGGCACTGGTCTACTTATACTTAGCCTCCCTGTGGCAGATTGGGCTTCTCCCTGCCTGGTACCCAGGATTCAAGAAGAAGCATCTACTTCAAGTACAAGTTCCTCATGTAAGTGGTGTCATGTAGTATTTGTCCTATTAGATAGAACAACATACCTCCACCTTGAATGTGTGTGATCTGGAGATCTTGATAAAATGCAGATTCTGCTCATATAATGAATGCCCAAGTGATGTCCATGTGGTCCACAGAGACAGCATTGTGACCCATTAAGAGAATACTGAATAGCAATGCACTTGCACAAGTAATCTGTACTGATCATTGCAAGCCTAAAATAGGCCATCAGAGGATTATGGTAAAAGGAAGACCACACAGAAAACCTCTGGTGAGTTGGCAATGAGGACAAGCTTGAAAAATGACAAGAGGTACTGAGATAAACTACAGTATAGATACAGAAGCTGTATGATAGTGACTCTGCCATTTCCAAACAACCAGGGCCTTTAATAGATTTTCTTTGCCAGAGTCATGGTCCTGTCCAGACTCAGACACAATAGGCTCCAGGGGCCCTTAATCTACATTTGGTAATCTCTGTGGGTGGTTCTCATGCATGCATACCCTCATTTGAGATTCATTGTGCTAGAGGAACTTAGGTGACCAGGCCCTTTCTGCTATCATAGAATGAGGCAGAATGAGGCCAAGTGAAGCAGGGTGCAATGGAAAGCATGAGATTTAGTGTCAAAGGTTTTTGATTTGGGTCTTCTCCTCCTAAACAATGATCTTTGGTAAAATGTATCTATATCTGTAAAATGGGGTCCTATTAATAATATATTCCTTACAATGTCTTTGTCAGGGTTGAGTGAGATATATAAAATACCTTGTAAATTTTAAAGCACTACAGAAATATTGTTATAATAATTGAACTACATTAAAGTCTTGATATTAATATAAAAGTATGAATTTACTTTTATGAAATATCTTTGTGTATTTTTGAATAAATGCAAGTATTTGTTGGCAATGAAAGGAAAAGGTATTTGTTACATGTCAATCAGATATCTCATAGGTCTACAGCACTTCACCCTCATTGCCCCATATCAGAGATGAAGCAGCTAAAATTCTGCAGGGCAGAAACTTTCCCAGACCACACTGCTGGCAAAGGGCAGAGCAAGAGCTCACCCCTTTTCACCACACCACTCCTCATTAATGGACTGTATAATTTCTGATGACTTAAGTTGCAATTTGAGTTTCTGAGGTCTTTGACTGTTCTAAAAATGAGGAAGTGGGAAAAGAATTACTAGTCCAAAAGTCTTCTACAGTTGAGATGTAACTAGTGAGCTTCCAGGACCTAGCTAATGATTTCCAGGTTATCTGGAGTAAACTCCCTACATCCTCTTCCAGTACATGAGAATTTATCAAACATTAGAGTACCTTATGCTGTAAGTAGAACCAAACTCAAGGCTATCATAAGAATTCATCTCAGTAGGGTCCCAGAGACTATGGTTGGAGTTTCACTGGATTCAATAGCTCCTGGAAGTCTACCTAGCTCTCCACATGAGAGTAGTATTTGTATTTTCTAATGTCTTGGTTAATTACACTGCACAATGACGCATCTGCTTTAAAAGATACTTTAATTAACAGCAAAATTGTACTAGAGATGTCTCATCAGGTTAGAAATGCTAGTATCTCTTTTAGTTCATTGTAATAGGACAGGGCATAGTAACTTAAAATTGTTCTGTCATGAGAGACCACAGGGAAAAGGGGATTCAGAGCATGACAAATAGGTGAATAAGTCAGTGGGTGTAGCTAAAGGATCTGAAATGGAACTAAAAATAAGTTGAATATTTCTAAAGATTGGATATAAAAATCAAGACAGCCAGAGAATCATGTAACACTTAGAAATGGCATTTGTACAAATATGCCAATGAGAAAATCAAAGTTAACCAAATTTACTAGCTATTATTTATTAACTGAGCATAGCTTCTCAAAGAAACACATTTTCTTAATAAAAGTAGTTATTTAAGAGTAACTATATATCGCTTCAAAGTTCAGAGATATATACAGGATAAAAAGAATAAAACTGAGATAACTAGGCCTGTATAATGTATGGTATGCTCTTCATGTAAGAAGAATAACTACCTCTCAGCACTTGGTAAAAAATTTCATTTATTGGACATATAAAGAAGAATATTGATGTGTATTAATATTGCAGGTAGGTAAGTTACTTAGATATCTTATAGGCAGTTAGACAGGGCTGGCCCTTGAGTAGCCAACATGGAGGACAATCAAGACACATTCACTTAAGGCCAGCACTGTAAAAGAAGAGAAACTACAACACCTGCATGCTTCTCCTAGGGATGAATAGCAGTGATTGATATTCTAAATAGGTATCAGTCACCTGGGTGGGGGTGCCAGGCTCTTAACCTTCCCCTTACTGAAAATACTTGCTCATTCCTTGTACGCTTGCTACATGACTTGCTTCTCCATTTGATCCTCACTTAATCAATATTACCTAAGTGACTATATTTGGTTGATCATAGTTTTGTTCCACTTTGAACCCACCTCACTTCATGGCTTTGCTCCATAAAAACCCCCTGGGGAACAGGGTCACCAGGCAACCCACTTTCTGTTCCTCTTATCTGTCTCTCTTAGACAGAAGCTATCTTTCAATAAATTTTTCCTACTCTTAACCTCTGTTGTTTCTAGAATTCATTCTTTGTTTTTAGAGAACATGAACTCGAATTTTGGATATCTAGCAGGTTTGGGAGTTGCATCTATTCCCCCTATATCATTAACTCCTGTGTCTCAGTGGCGAAGTAGTACTTTAGCAGATTCTGGGTGCAGTGATCTTTTGTTCCTCATCTCATGCTAGGTTTTAAATACAAAGAAAGGATTCGTGGATTTTTAATCTTCACTAGGGGCCACTGTTTTTTTTAAGAGACTGAAAATCCACATCAAAGGAGAAAGTTACAAGATACTCTTCAAATAATTCAGTGTTAAGAGATGAATCAGAAATATGAAAACTATCTTCAAATACTTAATAAAGTTGCAGGTTTTTATAAACAGCAAAGAAGTGCATAATTGAGATCTTGGCTGGAAGTTACAGGCAGACAGGTTTCAACTTCACTCAGCATTTTTGCTAGACTGTTCCATAATTGAATGGGCTCCATGATTTAATAGCAAGTTTTCAAGCACAGTAAGTTTACATGTGCTTGTTTATCATTTGTTCATTCACTTCACAAAAAAATACATGTGCCTACCATGTGTCAGGCATTGTTTTAAATCAATCAATTGCTTCTATATTGCCTATACCTAACTTTATGTTTCAATGGCAAAATTCAGTAGTTCTAGCAGACAGTATGCCTCATAAACTTAAACTATTTTACTCTTTACCAAAAAAGATTGCTGATATGTGCCATAAATAATACACAAATGATTATGGCTGTGGTCTAATAAGCTTTATGGGCACTAAAATCTGAATTTTATATAATTTTCATGGGTCAAAAATATTATTCCTTTGAGATTTTTTTCAATCATTTACAAATTTAAAAACTATTCTCAATTCATGGGTCACACTAAAAGATAGGTGAGCTGGATGTAGCCCTCATACTAGTTTGCTAGTCCCTGTTCTGAAGTATTTTAGCCAATTGTCATATTTTTAATTTTCCTACATTCATTAGTGAGAGCCTATTTTTAACTTCTACTATGCTGAGAAATAAGTCACCAATTTCACCATTATGCTAATTAATTAAACATCTACTGTTGATCAGAAGGCCGAACTGCATCCAGCAGTTGCCTCTGGATCGTGGAGCCTTCCTGATGCAATTCCAGCTGCCTCCCCAACTCCTTCTACTCTCCAGTGAGAAGTCCTGATTAGAATATCTGGCTGTACCAGGCCTATATTTTAGCCTGTTACAAAATATCACACTGTCTATGTGAACATGTTTCCAAGTAAGTTACCAGATCATAACATGTTAATATACAGTGACATTTAACACTTCTTTGTTTCAGCAATTCTTTTTTTATCCTTTGGAGCATATTTAAATAATTATAAGGGGACCTGAATCTCCCATACAAAAGAGCTATTCATCTGAGAGATGATATTTAAAGATTGGTTGTAATTTTTTTCTCTCAAATAATCATGCCACACTATTCATAATCAAATGGGAAAAAAGCAAAATTATTTGACTATGTCAAAATTGTTTGACCAATACATTTAATCTTAAGCTTGTTAGAAAATAATAACCATTTCTAGGTACTCCCTGAATACTTTTGCAAAATAACTTCATTTCTTTTCTAGTATAAATTTTTGTTTTTGGCAAATGTTCTACCTCTATGTTAAAATTCTCTGAGTTAAGCTGTAAAGAAAAAATCTTTTACCCTGTTCTTATTTATTTCCTACCCTCAAGTCATCTATCTCTCAGTTGTTAACAGATTATGGATAGTTCTTTAAGTTTTATAGGGACTAAAGCGGCTACTGCTTTGTGTAACCCAGTCCTTATCTTACAGCCCTTCACAGTAAAATTCTTATCTTATGATATGAAAATATGAGACGTTATCAGTAAAAATTTGGTTGCATAGAATACATACATAAAAGTCATTTTCCTGCTCCTTCTTGCATCAGTAGATTTAACTCTGAAAACCGACATTATTTTCCAATAATATAATCACTCCCCCCATAAAAGTGTTTTTCATTTTTTGCTTAACCTCTGTGGAAAAGCTCTTATCTGTTTGCTAATGAACTGGCTGGTGCCACTTTTGAGATGCTAATGCCAACATGTGTCTGGATAAGAGAGTAAATGCTATGGCTTTTTCAGGTAATCGGGACTTCAAACAGAAACTTGCCAAAGATCTCACCATTAGCATGATCTTAAACAGAGTCATTCAGAGCAATGCTGTGCTTATGCACAATGAGTACCATTATCTTGATCTGTTTATTTGCCTTGAGATGAAGACAAATCTATATTTTGTGAAATAAACAACAGGACTGAGTTCTCCATTGACTTAAAGTACTTATGCTTTGTCACTCCCTGGCAAGAAGCTTGCTAGAGCATAAAGTCACCTTGACTAAAGGGGCTATTGCTTTATGGGGCCCAATCCTTATTTTACAACCCTTCACAGTAAAATTCTTATTTTTTATGTGAAAATATGAGATGTTATCAGTAAATTTTAGTTGTATAGAACAGAAATTCAGAGCTTAGTGTTAAAGCTAGTATTTATTACTTCCCTCCTCATTTCCTACAAAATGGAATATTTAATTTTGCAAGTAGAAAGAGGAGTATGTTTGGAGGCATAGGCATACATCCTTTGAAACTGCTGTTGATTCTGGGTCATGTACAAAAGCAAAGAAAATGGCAGCATTACTTGTGAGTAGTGATTACAGTAATTGGATTCACTATAATCTGTGGCACACATTCTCAATTCTTTGACTTCACTATTGCCAGGCTATAGACTTTGGAAAAATCCAAACCTGGGCTAAATCCAATTCTCCCCTGACTCTACCTAAGCACAAGCAGCTGAGAACCTGTGACTACACCACAGTAAACATTTTACTATCTTGAAACGCCTGGCCCAGAAATAGGTGCTGGGACCCAAGTTAGGTCTCCAAGGGCACTGATGAACATTTGGTAATTCTTCTGCAGGTGGTAGTTTTTGGATTCCTTACTAACAAGTTCAATTATCTTAAATTGTCTTGTAGTGATACTTTAAAAATATGTTAAACTTTTAACTTTAGAACAGCTTAAGTTTTAAATTGTGAGGACAAGCAGAGTTCCTATATGACCAACACCCAGTTTTTCCTATTATTAACATCTTTAATAGTATGGTACATTTGTTTTTGGTTTTTTTTGGTACCGAGGATCGAACTCAGGTCCTTGCGCTTGCTCAGCAGGCAGTGAAACCACTGAGCTAAATCCCCAGCCTTAGTATGGTACATTTGTAAGAGTTAATGAAGAACTATTGTTATATGACTATTAACTGAAGCCCATACTTTATTCAGGTTTCCTTTAGGTCTTTTTCTGTTTCCAGAGTCCCATTCTGAATACCACATTATATTTAGTCATCATGTCTCATTAGCTGTTTCTCCTTAGTCTCTTGAGTGCCTTTTGTTTTTTGGTACTGGGGATTGAGCTCTGGTCCTTGCACTTGCAGGGCAGGTGGCAGAACCACTGAGCTAAATCCCCCCGCTATGACTATTTTTTTTTAATGGCCTTGGCAATTTTGAGGAGTATTGGTCAGGTATTTTGTAGAATGCCTATCAATTTGGTTTTGGGAGATGTTTTCTTGTGATTGGACTAGGGTACTGGATTTACCCAAGGAAAGAGGAAGAACATGGAGTAAACTGCTATTTCCATCACTTTGTGTCAAGGGAATCAACCTGACTTACAGCTGATGCTGATCTTGATCACCTTGCTTAAGTAATGTTTGCCAGGATTCTCAGCTGTATGCAACTTTATTCCTTCCCTTTCCATCCCATATTCTGTGGGAAGAAATCACTAAACACAGCCCACAATTAAGGATAGGGTATTTATACTTCTCTCCTTGAAAGTGGTCATTTTATTAGTGTACATAAATTATTTGAAATTCTTCATGGGAGTTTAGTTCCTTCTCTTTTACTTATTGAATCATTTATTTTATTATGGACTCATAGATGTTATTTTATACTTTAGATTATAATATAGTACTACTTTATTTATTTTGTTGCATTCCTGTGTCTCTTTGACATACCTTCATCAATACAGGTTGAAGGTTTTCCTTTTTATTTTTAAACACTTTATTTTTTGGCACTATAAAATATTCCAGGCTCAATTTGTACATATATATTAAATATATTTATATATGTAAATATAGATATATTTAACTTCAATCCTGAAAATTAGATGTCTCTCCAAAGAGCCTGAGTTACTTTCCTTTTTGAGGGGAAATAGTACTAGAAATCAAGATGAGGAAGCCAAGTATGCTTGTTGCTTCTGAGCGTCATTGCTTCTAGGCCCCCTCAACAGGCAGAGCAAGGAAACATAGATGTATACAATAACCCATGTGTACCTATATATGTATACATACAGTAATACTTCAGTTTACAAACGCTTCTGTTTGCAAATGATTCGGTTTGCAAACAAGTGTTCAGCAAAATTTTGCTTCCATTGGCAAACTCCAATTGGGTGGCAAACTCCAACTGGGTGACAAACAGGACCGTGGCCATTTACCCCACACAATCACAAACACAACCATCTTCCCCCAAATCAAAACAAATTAAATTCAAAAACTGAGGCATCACTATGTTTTTACATGTAAACATTATAGTTATATTATACTAAACATGATTTTTTTACAGATATCTCTAACTCCAAAGATCATTCTAAAGTCTCCTACCGGCTTTTCTATAAATTCTCACTCCAACAGTGAGAGATCTAGCTCCCACCATACAATTATTTAAGTTTTCAATCTCAGAATACATGTATAAGCAGTATCAGAATTACTAACCTGTACCACCATGTGGAGAAATTTTATCAACTAAAGTTGATATGCTCTTGAAAGAAAACAGGTCGAAACAGGAGCACCCCAAGCAAGGCTTTATTGGGGAAGGAGCTGCCCTGCTACCTCCAACAATGGTGAGAGAGAGGAAGACTAACTGGGGTGAGGTTTATATAGGGCGGTGCTGTGGGGAGAGTATCCTGAGAGTTGAGCAACAGGATGCCAGGTGATTGGAAGGGGAGGATCACGTGGGTAGCAGGGTGGAGCAACAAATTAGGTTTTCCTTCTCCAGAGGGGGTAGGTTTCACTCCCCCCCCCCCCAAGTGGCTCATTTCCCTAATCGGGAACCATTTTAGGAGTGGGAGCCATTTTAGAATGTAGGACCCTTGGGGCCATTTTGTCTGGTAGAGAACTCTATCAGCTATGTGCACTTCTTTTTGCTTTGGTGTTACACATTCCTTTAATCTCTAATGTTGCATAAGCCAGCACCTTCCCCCTCCACCTCCTTTAGTGAAGTTATTTTATACATTGTAAAACAGTTAGATTGTTTGGTCATGTTCTATGTTCTATCCTGGGATTTCCCCCAACCTTCTAAATGATTATTGTATTGCGTGTGAAGTTTCAGTCTTTGTGCTATCAATTGCTATGGGTTTTGACAAATGTATATGTCATGTAAACAACATTACAGTATCATACAGAATAGTTTCTTTACTATAAAAATCCCCTGTGTTTCACCTATCAATCCTTCCTCCTCTCCTCAGTTCCTGGAAACCACTAATCTTTTAACCATTGGGATAATTTTGTCTTTTCCAGAGTGTCATATAATTGGAATTACACAATATGGTCTCTTTTGTTACTGTCTTCTTTCATTTAACAGTGTACACTTAAGGTTCATCCATATCTTTTTTTTCCCCCCTTTTTTGAAGCAGAGTCTCATGATGTAGTTTGGCTGTCCTTGAATTCTACATCCAAGATTGGCCTCCAACTCCTGGCAACCCTCCTTCCTCAGTGTTCCAAGTGCTAGGATTACAGGTGGGAGCCAACACACCCAGTTATCCATACCTTCATGTAAATTGTTACAGCCTGTGTGGAGAAAGTCTTGAGGTTCCTGAAAAAAATTTAAAATTAGAACTACCATATGATTCAGCAATCCCATTACTGGTATATAGCCAAATGAAATTAAATCAGTACGTCAAAGAAACATCTACACTGTTTATTCCAACAGTGTTCACAATAATAAAAAAAAGGTATTAACCTCTTTTCATAAACTGATGAGTAGATAAGGAAAATGTACATATACACAATGGAATACTATTGAGCCATAAAAAAAATGAAATCCTGTTATTTGTGGCAACATGGACAGAATGAAAAAAGTCATTATATTAAATGAAATGAGCAAGGCAGAGAAAAAGAAATACCTCAGGATCTCACTCATACATAGAAGCTAAAGCAGCTGATTTCACTGAAGTAGAGAATAGAATGGTGATTACCAGAAGCCAAGAAGAGCAGAGCTGGGGGAAGGAAGGGGAAATGTTCATTAATGAGTACTGAGTAATAGTTAAGTAGGAGTGAGAAGGTCAGATGTGCCATTGTGTAGGGTGATTATAGAAAACAGTAATGCACTGTACATTTCAAAAAGGTAGAATAAAGGATTATGAAAGTTTTCATCATAAAGAAATGGTAAATGTCGGGCCGGGGATTTAGCTCTGTGGTTTCATCGCCTGCTGTACAAGTGCAAGGAACCGAGTTCAATCCCCAGTACCAAAAAAAAAAAAAAAGAGAGAAATGGGAAATGTTTGAGAAGATAAATATGTTCAAGGTGATTTAAACATTACATAATGTGTACATGTATCTAAACATAACATAATACCCCATTACTATGTATAATTTTTAGACTTTTACATCAAAGTTGAAAATAAATTTTTAAAGGTAGGTCTCATAGAAGTTGAGAGTAGAATAACAGTTATCAGAGGTTGTTGAGAGAAGGGCGATAGAGGAATGAAGAAAGGTTATCCAAAAGATATTAACTTACAAATAGAGAAGTTAAGTTCTGTTGTTCTATTACAAAATAAGGTGATTATAGGTAACATTAATGTATTGCATTATTCAGAAAATCTAGAAGAAAATTTTGAAAGTTTTCACCACAGAAAAATGATAAATGAGACAGATATGAACATGTATAACACATAAAAATATATATGTATATCACATGCTACCCCATAGATATGTATGATTTTTGTGTCAATTAAAAAATTAATCTACATCTCTTTGACACTTGCAGGTTTGTTAGTGTTAGGAATATTATAAATAATTTTCCATTGATTAAATGAGTGCTTGTGTGCATTCCTCTCACCCTCCATCTCATGAACCTATAAAAGGGGAGAACTGGGAAAAGGGGAGGAGAATGAGAGTTGAAAGCATCTTCAGTCTTGTAGAAACATCTTTTTTAGAGATTTTCTCAGTTTTGTTCATTGTGTCACCAGACACCTTCTGAGGAAATTTTTAAAGCAAAGATAAGGGATCTAAGTCAACCCTACTTATAAATTAAGTTGTAGGTTTGCTGGCTCCCACAGTAGGAAAAGAATTTTTAGGACTAGTCAAAGAGAGGCAACAAAAAATAGAGTGCAGACCCTCAAGAGAGAGGTGTGCAATTTCCTGGAAGTGGAAACATTTATGTTTCTCTTGAAGGGATGGAAACCTACAAGAAAAGGTGGCACACTTCCCAGAAGGGTATTGGCCCATTTTACAGGTATGAGTCCGGTTTTTTTTTTTTAAGATGGATAATTTAAGCAGTTTTTGAATCCTCTCATTCTGTTCTTTTACCTTAAGATCAAGTTCCTGCTCTTCATTTTTTGTGGGTTTTTTTTGGTCAAAGAAGCTAACTTATGGACTTCCTAGTATCCTTAGGGAATTTGGATGTGGTAGGCCTAGAAGGAAAGAAACCTGAAGTAAAAAGGGGATATCAATATTGATAGTCTTAGGTAACTTTGACTGTGTCCCGGAAGTCATAGTTTTCTTAGAAGTACAGATTTTAGTTGTAATTTTCCTGTCTCTTTCCCTCCCATCTTTATTTTTTTCTATCCTGACTCAATTGTATTTACAGTATTTATAACAATGGCTACCACACAGTCAACAATTTATATTTGCTTGTTGGATGGATAAGCACTAGTACTCCATGGAATTGAGATGTTAGAAAAGGGAATCAATGCAAAGTTATTTTTATTGGTTTCTGTTTGTTTTCATTCCTACCAATTTTTGGGTTAGGAGAATAAAATGTGAATTTGCAGAATATTTTTCACTGATTGCGTAGATAGTAAACATTTAAGTATTTTTATCTGTGGCCATTCACAATTTTAAACTTTTTTCTGGGCTTTTTTTCCCATTACTAAATTATGTCAGCATTCTCTGAGAAAATATAGTTCCTTAATCAAATAAATCAGGGAAGTACCAAGTAGCTGGCTAATGTTTACAGGGGGCTTTCCAGAATCCCTGAAAGAGCAACAGATAAAAGTATGTGCTGATGATCCAGAACTAGATTTGCTACACCCACAATCCCTTTCTGATAACCTTATGCTCCCCAATAAATTTTAAAATAGGCTGAGATTCCAAAATGAGCAGCAGGGATAAATCCCAGGAAAACTGGAAGGAGTATATATTTCTCTTTTGACTGATAGGATGGAAGTTTGATGTTAAACATTGAATTGTAGTCTAGAAAATACTTTTTGCAATGGGAACTGGAGTTATCCTGCTACAACTATGTATTTTATTACACATATCTCTTAGAGTTTCACAATCATATCATTCCGATTGAGAGAGCTCTGTAGTAAAGGCACCTATTTATCTTAGTTTAAATATGAGCAATATACAATCTTAAAATAATTTTTTAAAAAGTCAAGCATTTTTAGCATCTTAAGAAACTGATTTGTTAATGATGCAAATTTTAGGAAACTCTTGTGTATTTCTCAAGTCTTTTGATGAGTGTGTATGGTTTTGTGTATGTATATACACACACACATATATATACACAACATTTATATATTAATACACTTTATATGCTTAATTAACATTAACAATATCAAATAAGGTTTGTAATCAAACTTCTTACTTAATATATTGTTACTATTTCCTTTCGATATTTTAATAGAATATTTTTCAGCCTTTAAAATTTTCTGACAATATTTTGGAGGCAAACTAAAGAATCAAAGGCATGATGAATAGCCCCTTAATTCTTTCCCATGAATCACGGCACAGATTTCAAAATAGCACCCGAGCTACCCCATTTGGGCATCAGAAAAATGAAGGGCTGAGGGTGCAGGTCAGTGGTAGAGTGCTTGCCTGGCCTGTGTGGGTGCCTGGTTTCAATCCTAGCACTGAAAAAAGAAAAGAAAAGGAAAAGGAAAAGCAAAGCAAAGCAAAGCAAAGCAAAGCAAACCTGAGTACCTGTGTAGGTCAGCAAGTCCCCAGCTAAATAGAAAGAGGTGCTCATCTACATTACTGGAGAAGCCCAAGAAGTGAGATTTCTACTTGGTTGATTAGGATTTACTGTTAGATTTTAAAGATTTCCTTAAAAATGTCTTTAAGCCAGTTGCTTTTGTTACCTCTTATTCCCCAGTTTTTCCTGTTTCTTGTGATTTCAGAAAAGAGGGGAGAATGGCTAGCCATGATCCCCCCTCATCTGCATACACACATAAGTTCCCCCCTCCCTACACACACACACACACACACACAAAATTCACTTTCCACCTGGTACCCTAACACTGAATATCCTTCACATTCCTCAAATACTCACTATTATTATTCCTGGCCAGTCAATCTCAAATTCTTAAACCTTCAAGAATATTAAAATGTAATATGCCCACTATCCCTAGTAAATATGTCCTGTACAGATCAATTCTTAGGCCAAAAGGTCTTCCAATTTTTTTATGAAGAAACAACCAATAATATGAATATGACCTCAGTACAAAAGAGACTGGGCTGAAGGACCTGCCATCCATAGAGAGGTTAAAAGCAGCCATGCCTGAGACTCAGCCTGCGTCTTCTCAGGATTCTAGAAGGGCCAATAGGTTGATGTTAGTTGAAGGTGCCGGCTCAGGGAAGGGAATGTTGCGATTACTAGGACACCACTTCTCCATATGGAATTTTGGTTGTAAGTAGAAGTATGCATATTGATGGAAGAAAGCACATTAAGATTACATTGATTATTTGTTCAAATCTTATTATTATCATGGTTTAATAACTATATTACAGATTCAGACTTCCTATTTATTGATAAAACATGTTTAGTTGCCTTTCATATAAAGTGAGAGCTTTTGTTCTCTATGCCCTTTACTTGATAAATACAGACTTTTGGCTTAACTAAAAAAAAAAAAAGTGCTTGAAATATGTCTTCAGAATGAGGACACCATTGAGAGTTACTCCAAATTTTTCAGGATTGTGGTTGAGTAATTTAAAATTATTTCAAGTGACGTGGTAACACCTTTCTCTTAGGCCACATTGTACTACCTTCTTTTAAGAATTAGGGGCTGCAATAGTGTTGAAGTTTCATTAAATTCAGAAGTATTAAATCACTTTTATAATGCCCTAGTGAAAAATTCAATCAAGAGGGTTTATGTATTTGTCCCTCAGGCAGCAAGAACCATGTCTTATTTGGTTTTCTTCATGAACTGCTGAACATAGTGACAAGCATTTCCTGGTCGTATATCTATAATTATGTAAATTATGGATGTAGATATGATTTTTAAATATGATTATGAAGTAATAAATCTGGAAGGGCTGTAGGAAAAAACAAAACAAAAACTAATCTGTTTTCTTGAGTTTACTTGAAGAAAAAGTACATTTTTGACATTGTCTAGGGAGAAGAAATTCTAGAACCTTCCTCAGAAACCATTGAGCTGTAATGGGATCTGTAATGGGATAAGACTATAAGGTAAGCCAGTGATATGAGGATTCATGAGCACTAATTCATGTTGGTAGATTTAAATTTGTAAATTTTTCTACCTCCTTAAATTACTATAAGTTACTTAAATAAAACTACAAACTCAAATAATCTTTTTTATTTGCACTTATATAAAAATAAAAATTATTTTACTTTCATCATGACTCTGAAAATATGTCTTGGAATGTAGCTTAAAATGAATAATTCTTTCCTCTTTTTCACTGCACTTTGTTATCATGAGTTATATGATATTATATTAGTCATCTATTTAATTATTCATTTATCTATGACATTTATTAACCACCCTTTATTTGCTAGGCTTGGTGCTGAAACAGGCTCTAGGAAATACAAACATAAATTATAATACATGGTGTCAAACACAATATGTATGTCAATGAAATATGAAGATACAGACTAGTAATTAAGTAATAATTATGAACAATATTCATAGGATTTAAGATATGGACAAGTAATTAGAAATCATGTTGTCCAATTCCCTCATTTTGTAGATCAAGAAACCAAATCCTGGAAATTCAACTTGCTGAAAAGTTAGTTAATCATTAGTTGTAGTAATACCACTGATGTCAACGGCTAATTGAATGGTTAACTAATTCTGAAGACAATATCTCAAGGTGGTTAATATCATCCTCATTTCACAAATGAAAACTAAACATAAAGATTAAATAACTCATCATCAGTATCATACTGTTAGTAAATGACAAATTTGTGATTCTAAAACATGTTCTCTGACACCTTACACTTTTATTAAAACTAGAATCATACTTTCTAACATGTAAGTCTGTGATTTTTTTTCTGTATGCCAATACTCCATAATGTAAAATATATAAACCTCATCTAAATTTATACCCTAAAATATGAGTATATCAGTGATTCAAAATTTTTGGTTTTGGTTTTCTGAGACAGGGTCTCACTATGTATTTCAGGCTGTCCTTGAATTCACTATGTAGTCCAGGCTGGCCTTGAACTCACAGTGATCATCCTGCCTCACCCTCCCGAGTTCTATGATTACAGGCATGCACCACCACTCCTGGCACAAATCTTAACCTATGTGCAAAAATACTCCAAAATTTCTCATCAGAATTATTCTAAAACTAATGAAAAGGTTTACAAAGTCAAATTTTTAGTAGGTATTTGAGGTCGAGTCTGATTTTGTTTTAAAACAGAGTACCCAGGAAGAAATTATTACGATATTCAAAAACATCATCTTTCTCCATCAGTGTTTGGAGGAACTCTTCCTGTTTTGGAAAGTGGTAGAAGATAATTTTCTTGATTTTCTCAGTGTCAGAACAAGCTGTTCTTGGGGCTGGGGATTTAGCTCAGTTGCACCTCACCTGTCTTGCAAGCACAAGGTCCTAGGAGCAAGCTGTTCTTCTCTGGAATGACTGGTCTGGTTTTAGCTGTGAGTCTTGGAGGTGACTACACCTTTCCTTTCCCAAGCTGCAAATGTGAGACTCACCATCTCCATCAACCATACAGGATTACAGGATATGTATTCTCATGATTTTACCCTGGCCTTATTTTATTCATGAAACAATGTTTTAAAACTCCATGAGGGATATATGAGTTTGAGTAGCTTTAAGTCCTTTAGAGAATAACACGATGTATGAATAAATAAATATTTTCTTGTTTACTCTACTGTGTTTTTGTAGAGTTATTACTAAAACTTAATAAAATCTTAATCATGTAAAAGGTAAATATCACAATGATAAAAGAATAACATCAGTAAGCTGTTTCAGTCCTGGAAGGCAAACCTGTACATTTTTTCCTACTGATTCAATCAACAGAGTAATTGGAACAGTCTGGGGAAAATTTCCCTGACAGAAAAATCCGCAGTGTGTCTGAGATAGAGGCTGTAGTGCATCGTAAGTAAGAATATGAACTTGATATAAGGCTGAACTGCCTTTCATTTCCTGCTATTCTACTGAGACTTTACGAAAGTTCTTTATCTTGCTTAATATTCACTTTTACATCAACAAAATGGGCTAATAATAGTATCAACTTACTTTAGATGTTGCTAAAAGAATTAAATGAATATGAACGATGCTTGGCACATGGTAAATCTCAGTACAGTACCTGTTGGCATCATTATATCATTAGTATTGAATACCAATCTGGTGTATGCCACAAAGCTCAGAGATCCGGTTGTTGACCAGCACCATATATACGGTTTGGGATGGAAAACCTGTGGTAAATCATGGTAGAAGCACCCAAAAGTAAGTTTCCAAGGAGTAAAAAGAGAGCAGAAATATAGTAGTAGGCAGGCAAAAAAGTTATTCAAAACACCACCCTCCACTTGTTTTACAGGTTTATTTGGGCCATACTCTACATCTGGTAATCTACATACACTCATATTTGCAAATATTCTATGTGACTGTCAATGATGGTACAAGGCATTCTCTCAAAAAATCTAATTTTGACACTAAGGCATACCAGTTAGGACAGCTTCAGGCAAGAGTGTGATATGCCCAGTATATAGGCCACTATGTGTAATTATTTAAATAAGAGGGTGAAAAGTTTTTTTTTCTCATAAAAACATGTCATCCAGATGCAGACCAGACAGCCCTGGGGACAATTTGAGAGCTCTATCTTGTCAGGAGTCTAGACTTCTGCCCCTATGTTCTCTGAGACCCAAGGGAGGCATGGCCCAAAGGTGGCTAGGACACTTCTAAACATCGCATTATTAAACAACTGGATCAAGGTAGAAAGCAGGAAACAGCCCAGGGCAAAGAGTTCTGTTATTTCATTTCTTATATAATTTCTGGGAACCTACAGATACATCTCTTATACCTCAGTGTCCCAGCTGACTACATGTCCCTATTGCCTAACTAGGGAGATGGCACATCCTCCCTGAGATCAATGGGCTCTGTCTGATGCCCAAACAACATTGTATCTTGTTATTCTTTGCTGTTGATAGATGTGAACTGTTCCTTGAGTCCAGCTCCAAAACATAGGCCAAATACTTAATGAATGACAATTGGATTCTTTATATTGGTTCTTTGTCTTAATGTAATTTCTTCAATAAACACACAGCTATTGCATGCTCAGTTCTGCCCTAGAGGCAGAGATTAAAAAAAGAACCTCAATTCCTGCTTTATAATTAGGTGGATTCATATTGTTTTCTATAATATCTCTATTAAGTACTAACTTTCCTTAGGCCCAGAGTTTCTGGTTCAGAACTATGACTATGAAATTAGCGGTAAGGGGAAATCTAGACAACAAAGTTTGTAAGAAGGGACTGTTGATGTAAATGGAAGTTGTTCTGAACAATAAAGTCATTTAGTTTCATTTCAACAATGAATTCCAAGGTTCTATTAACCAATCACACAAGTATTCTTACAAGGCTTTCTATTTAAGAACATACTTTGGCAAATGTGCTGACTTCTAAATTTAATGCTGTCTCCTATGCAATGTAACTCTTAATTCCCAAATATTACATGCTAATTGGTCATTATAGGTAACTATTAAAATTAGTGTTTATAATTTTCAAGTTATATAAAATTGCCTCTCCTGCTCCTCCTTTGCTTTCTCATCATCATTTCCAGACATCCACAAATATATTCTTGTCATGTCAGTGGACTACTTTTCTTTCTCCTCTTCTTTCTCTATTTTTCCTTTGGTTCAAGAACATCAAAAATCGTTTTCCATTTTGTCAAAGGAATATCTAATAAATAAATAACTTAAATAATGCATGAAATAACTTGTTTTTATAGTGGGAACAACTGGGAAGCTAGTTTTTGGCTTTGAGGTATCTTGAGTATGCTCTAAAGCTAAGTACTGAGGGTAATCAGAAAAATGGAAAGGCGGGAGTAGAAAGAGTTAAGCTTCAGAAACTAGTGATTCTTGGGCTTCAGTGATTAATCCATGGAGTTTAAATAGGAAAGAACTTTAGCTAGAGTATTTGAGGAGTGCAGGGAATAATCAGTGAATTTTTCTCATAATAGAACTAAAATTAAGTTTGAATAGACTGTGACTATTCTTCTCACCTTTATTTTATTAATTCTTGCTCAGTCATCAAAACTCAGTTCAGTCTTATGGGCTCCAGAGTGCTTTATTTAATACCTGAATTCACAAACTTTACTCTTTGGGCTTCCTAGGCTTCCTGTAAATTCTTTTTTATTATGATTTAGTATCCTAGGTGATACGACTTTCCCTGCTTGTATGTCCAAGTGTACTACTATTTTTAATTACACAGTCAATGTTTCATTTATCAGTGCTAATTTCATTTCACTGACTGAAGGGCTTAGGATGCCATGGAAATAATTGCGGCTTGAGAATCAAAGAGGCACATTAAAATTCTTGCGCTGAAAAGCAACACGATTACAGCAGTAGTTTTTGAAATACTAATTTTAAAAAATGAGCTGTCCAAATTAGGAGAAGATAGGAAGACGAGGGGAAACAGACACAACAATAATAGCACATACATTCTAGTGATTTATAAACACAATATTATTTGTAAAAGATGCCTTCTGTGTGTGTGAGTGTGTGTTTTTTTCCTAAAATCTAAGCATTTAGGAGCTGAGAATGGAGCCCAGATGTAGAGTGTTGCCTAAAATGTGCAGGGCCCTGTATTTGATTAGCACCACAAAAATAAAAAATAATATATAAGCATTTAATTCTAAATATATTAAACCTATAAGAAGGTACTTGAATTAAGGATGAAGAAACTTGGGGAAGATAAGGACTTGGCCTACATCATACAAAGAAAAAAGAATTAGAGCCATTTGTAGTCTATGTTCAGAATTATTTATGCCCCATAGTAAAGAAGTGGCAGATAACTTTAGGTATTGGTAGTGATTTGGAGGGAAAGGAAAATACCTGCAAAACCACAAAACTGATAAACCAGTAGGGCCAGGTTACTGGGCTAGAACATAAAGAAAGGAGCAAAGTCAGAGATACTGCTAAGAGTATAACCCTGACATCTTAAAGAATGATCTTCCTTTTAGCAGGCAGAAGAAGAAGGTGTGAGCAAGGGCAGCAAAGGTTTTGCTCATTACATAAAGATGAGACTTTTTGAGTATAAGTTGTAGCTTGTGATATGAACATTGAAGAATCTGTTCCTAGCACTTACTACGAATCTATATAGTCAATATCAAACATGATACCTCTAGCACATCTTAAACTGATTTTTAATAATTTTCTCATCTATAGTAGGTTGTTTAAACAGCTCAGGCAACTGATCTTTATTCTACCTAATGTGTGTAGGACGTTAATGGAAAACTATTCTTCAACTCACAATACTTTTGACAATAACCCCACCTCACCCCAGGTCAGAGAAAGAGGTAAAAATCTTGAAGAGGTGTTAGGCATCTCATAGTGAGGAAGGTGACTTGTGTGAGGTCACATGGCTGTATCAGAAAAACAAGATAATATTAGGCACAGGTATTTCAGAGAGGACACTTCAGTACAGAAAAGTAGTTATATGTATTAAAAAGCTGAAAAAGCCAAAGGGAAGTTTGAGAAATAGCACAAATGTCAGAAACTGCAGGAAGCATCTATCATACCTAAAAGTGTGTGGAGACAAAAGGTGTGTGTGCATGAAGTAACAATTTAGGAACTTTGGGGAGGTGTTCTCACATGGTCAGTGCTCATCTTTAAGTGGGTCGTCCTGCAACCAGGGGCTTTTGCATCATGGCTAATGCAGTGCCTGTGTAGTGGGGAAGCTCACTGCTGGTGGACTGCAATTCTAGGGGCCATTGTGGCTGGTACTTAGACACTGACAGGGGTGTGGAATCCTGGGCAGGGCTGAAACATCTGGAGTCTGGAGCCAAATCTGTCCTCCACAGCTGAGGGACTCCTATAGTATTCCCTACTTTTCAGTTACCTGCTGTTGCTTCCTATTACAGAATCTACCAGGCAACAAGTTGACAAGGGAATCTAGAATTTGTAGACTGCAGACTCCATTCCCATGATTACAGAGCAGAACACAGAAGAGAGATCTCAGGGCTGTGCTCAGCAGGTCAGGAGGGAGCACTGTGGTCATAATAAGATTCCAGATCATATCAAATGGAATGAAGCTTTTCCAAATAAGTTAAAGAGAAAGATGGAGGAGGAGAAAATTTTTTAGTAAGGAAAATCTTTTATATAAATCACAGATTCAATTTTCCTGGTGAATCTAATCATTCACTCTACCCATACTGATGAATAATGCATATTTTTCCTTATGGCAGAAGCCCTAAAGCTAAATGTGAAACTTGACATCTGACATAATGGGATTCTATTCGATATGAAAAACCATAAAAAACACGACTTTAAAAAAACCTCAAACCTCAAGGAACTGCAATAGACCTGAGGTCTGGGTACTGATGTGGAAGACTGCAGAAGAAAGAGGTGTCTCCTCACTGTCCCTCACATGTTCTCTCCCAAATTCACTGGCATCCTCTGTGGGTTTGTTTGTAATTTCTTATACATTATGGGCAAATGCACAATATTTGTTTTGTTGAAGCTTCTTTTACTAAAAATATTTTGAGATTTTTTGATGTAGAACATTCTGTTACCAGTACTCAGGAATAACAGGAAATATGCTTAAAATGAAGAATAATGTCAATAAAAATAACCTGAAAGTACATATTATATTTTCTTCTCAGAAAAATCCCACAATGTATTACATAAAAGTGAATTAGAACACACTCCCTGGGTCATATCATCAAGGTTCGGATTCTGTCTCTGACTGTGACTTTTTAAGCTGTGTGAATTGGGCCAGTTACTTAATCTTGCTCTGAGTTACTTTGCCTATAATGTAAAAACAACAACAACAACAACAACAACAATAATAATAAAATATCATAGCTTTGTAGCTGAGGTTAAATTAGATAATCCATGCAAGTGCTTAGATGCATACCCTTAGACTATTAGTCACGTAATAAATTCTCAATAAATACAAGCTATTATTGTAATTCTTACTATCACCCCCATTTACTGATGAGAAATTTGATTGTCATATTAAATTACTTTTCTAAAAAATGGAAACAAAGTCTGTGTAAATAGAGAAGGGTGGAGGGAGTGAAGGGTGCACAGGTAATGGGGAAAAAATAAGAACCAAGATACATCATGTACAGGTACAAGCACCCAGTGATAAATGTAAACATATTGTATATCTAAAATGTACTAATAAAAGAATTTAAGCAAAAAAAATACTTTTCTAGTATCATAAACTAAGGAAATAGGAAAACTATGAGTAAAATCAAATAATCTAATTGCAAATTTTATTTATATTAGTTCTCACTTTATTACACTGCTGTATAAAATTAATTTATCTTAATTTCCTGCTAGCTTTATGTATTAAACTGTGCATTGACTTATTTATTCTCTTGTGGTCTTTACAACTGAAATTGATTCTCTTGTGAGAAGTGTATGTGATGTATAGTTTTACTTTGAACTCTTAAAAATTAGGATTCATGGTAGTTTATTAAAAAAGCAATGCAGTTTTGCTAAATCATTAACAATATTGAACATGAAAACCAATTATATATGCATATATAGGCAACGGTTACAATATCTGAAACACATTTAAAACCTAGCTTAAGAGAAATTTATGTATAGAAGGAAAAATTTTGCTTTGAATTTATGAGCAGAAATGGCAAAGGAGGAAATTAATGGGTCTGTAGCTGGGAGGGTTGAAAAAGAAACACATTCATCAGAGAGAGAAAACTTCCTTTCTCTGAACTCAAAGAACATGTCATAGGCCTCAAAAGTTTAAATGTCAGATTCATGTATTATTATCCTTTATAGATATGTATATAAGTATAGTTCATATATGTGTGATATTTATTTATATGTAATCTGGATTTTATTCACTAATATTTTGTAACCAAAGTCTACAATTATATTTATGAGACTCACTGAACTGTATTTTTATTTTCTTTTAATGTCTTTGTGTTACATCATTGTGATGTAGAAAATAAGACCACAAACTTAGCATTTAAGAACAAGTTGGCAATTGCTTATAAAAATTTCACTGGGGAAGAAAGGAAATGCTTATGGGTCAGCATCTAGAGAGCCAGCTTCCTGAACTCCATGATACATGGAAATTACATGTACAAAAAAATCTTTATATGAGGATCAACTCAGACACTAGTCACCCCCGAACCCCAAGAATAGCTTTGAAGTTAGGAGGGTTGAGGGAGCCTCTCAATTTGTGCAGGTAGGGAAAAGAGACCTCAGAGTACTCAGATTGGACTATACTATATTGTACAGTAAATGGTGAGCTATACCATAAATGTAGTATAAATGATGAGTGTAAACAGGTGACTGAAAAGAGGTACTAAAAGCATATGTTAGAGATCACATCACTATTTTTAGTAATATGTTTAAAACGTGTAAGAGTCACAGAGCTCATTTGGAAAACTATAACATTAAGAATCTCTTCAATGACAAAAATTTTAACTTCTTTTTTCTAGTTACTGAAATGTAGCACTCATTCATTAAGAGGAGTTTAGTATTGTTATGATAGAAAATCTAGGCCTAGGAAAAACTGGCTAATGCTGATTGCCCATTTTCTAGGTCTGGAAGACACTGTTCTAATATAAACTTTATTATTTAACCTTGAGTACTTAGGAATAGTTTACTGTATAAATTAGGTAAGTGAAATTCAAAGCAACTTCCCAAAGATTATAGAGGTACCAAATACAGAGCAAGAATTAAAGCCAGGTTCATATGACTTCTGTTTGCTTTTAAATAGAAGCTACACTGGTTCAGAAGAACAGGCAGGGTGCTGTTGGTGCCCTAGCCTAACTAGGTCATTTCCTTCTTCTATGAAAGTGTGCTCAAATAAGCAATCATATAGTCAGTCACACCTCAATGTACAGTGGACCTTTGAGTTATGACCGGCTTGACATATGAACAACTTGGGTTATGATCAGAATTTTAGTTTTAACTTATGACCAAAGTCTTGGGTTACGATCCTATTACTGGTCACTTGTGCTTCCAGATGGTCTCAGATACAGATTTAATCCTTAAGGAGGTCTGGAAGGAACATTACAACATCCTTTCCTGTACGGGGTTAATTGAGAAATCCTGCGCCAATGTCTCTCTAAGGACACTGAGATCTGCCTGTAAACAGGACAAAGACTTTGAAGGCTGTGTAGAGGAGTCTGAATCTTCAACTGACCAGCTTGACTTACAACCAGTCCTTGGGAGCTAATTGAGTTCATAAGTCAAGGGTCCACTGTATATCACCTCTCCAGTGAAGTGTTAATGTTTTATTTTTTTGTGTGAATGAAATGCAGGCCTTTCCCTCTGTTAAAAGTATGTAAGGCATTAGTGGGCTGAATAAACTATTTTATTTCTACAGTCATTCTACCTGTGTAAGAATTCAGTCCTTGAACATTTGAATTTCTGATCAGAAATGGGACTACCGAATATTGTGCCTTCACAGAGTTCTCAGAATCTCTATATAAATGCTTTAGCACAGGATTGGCACCAGGAGATACTTGATAAATATTATTTTTCACATTTTTTCAGATCTTATATGTTAACTGAAAATGTGGAATATATCCTGGTCATTATAATGATATTGTTCATTCATGCATTAACATTTATTGTATCTATGTTAGGTGCCAAGATTTTTCTACACTAGAAACAAAGCCCCTACTCTTTGTTTTGTGAACAAAACAAAAAAGTCCCTACTCTTGTGGAATTTACATGCCTGTCGGGATATAAACATAAAAGCAAGCAAGCAAGAGATATGTGTTGGATCAAAGTGTGGTCTGTGAAGTAAGATAACAGAGGGATAACAGATAAGAAAACATGTGAGCAGAAGACATATGGCATGATACTCTTTTAGGTAGAGAACTCTGAAGACCCCAGACATCTAAGCAATGCATGTTGCATGTTGGGAAAGCAAGCAGAGCAAAGGCACTGAGGCAGGAGAAAGATTGCAATGTGCAGGAGGCTAGAGTAGGAATGATGACTTCCAAGGTGGGTGAGGAGGTTGTGGTAGAGGATCTGGTGGATATGATGAGAACTTTAAATTTTAGTCTGTTCAAGATGGAATGCCAATGGAGGAGTTGAGGCTAACAACAAAGGCTAATCTGTGCTTCTTAGGATGATTCCAGTAGCTGTGTTGAGAATAGATTAAATAGTGCTAGAGCAATTTGAAGCTATTTACATAAAAGAAAAAAATCCCAGTTGATATGGTGTTGCACATCCATAAATCTCAGAACTCTGGAATGCTGAGGCAGGAGGAACACAAGGGTGGAGATGTTGCTCAGTGCAAAACTCTGGGCTCAATCCTCATTATGGGGTTGGGGTGGGGCAAATCTGGTGATGGCTTAGGCAAGGATGGTAGTTAAAGAGATTGTGTGAAGTGGTGGGTGAGGGTTTGAGTAGCCTCAAATTTTTGACGTAAGCAAATGAAAGAACAGAGTTTCATTAATTCAAATAGACAAAAGTAGGGAGGAGTAGATTTAGAGATCATGAGTCAGTGTTGGACAAATTAAAACTCAAATATTTATTAGATATTTAAATGTAACACTTGAAACACCATAGTAATCTGCTCTCAGCAAAGATTTTTGATTTCAAATCAGCAGATATACTAAATGTTGAAATATTAAACACATTCTGGTTGACACAACAGAAATATGCATAGCAAATAGGTGGTTGGATTCAGGAATTTGAGCAGGATTTAGGTCAGGGCTGAAAGCAAAAATTTGGGAGTCATTAGAACATAGATGGAATTTAAGTCTGGGGATTGGAAAAGGCGCTACAGGGAAAAAGTACCTATGAACAAGACAGAAAGAGACCCTCCAAAATGGAGTTGCCAGGTCTTCCTGGTGCCCCATGTCCAGTGCAAAGTAGGGAAACCTAGATGTAAGGCAAAGATTGACCACTGCAGTCACCTTTCTCAACTTCCAACTCTCATAAAAAGTAAACAGCAGTACTTTTTTTGGATGAATGTTAAAGAGGCAGAAGGAGGAATTAACTACAGCAATAAGGCTTAAGAAGCAGTTCAAACTTCTGAAATCCCACACTTCGTTTCCAGCAGCCTACCTCTACAAAAATACAAATGGTACTAATTTACACAAACTCCAAAGAAAGAACAATATTCTTTAGAAAACATCGGAACAGAAATATTGAGCTAATTTAATATATTCAACATGAAAAGAGTTAGAAAAAAATGCAGAAAGGAAAACACTGAAGTACTACACTTCGGTGGTTGAACATTTTAAAACTAGAACATTTCTGTTGCCCCAAATTATTAATGTGTACTGAAGAAGTCTAAAGGGCTTGATGAAATAAAACACTAACTCTGGCTTACTAAGGTATCAAAATTCATTTAAGAGCTGAATAAGACATAAATTCATTTATTCATCCCATAAATCAGATAAGTTACAAGTTCATTTTAAAAATATGGAAAGGGAAGAATAGAGAGCAGAAGAAATCTGTTTAAATTTACATACCAGAAATGTCACAATCATGACTAGAACTTAGCAATAAGGCCAGAGACTTCATTTATAGCACTTTGCACTATTGCAATTAGAGACAGTCTAATTATCATCAGGATTAATAAGAGCTTGTGTTATTACTGTTGCTATTTAATGTTCTAAAAGTTTTCAAAAGCATTTAAAATGTGAACTAGAAACAAAGGAACAAATAAAAAGATATATGATTATCACAATATGAATATGATAAAATGATGTGTTATAAAATAAAAACCCAATAATCGATTTCAAAGCTTCAAAATTAATTTAAAAACTGCTGTACAAAAACAAAGAATATTTATCTCACCACTGAGCAAAGAGAAAATTTATTTATGAAAGAATCCCTTCACAATATTGACAAGAACATAAACTATCTGTAAAAATCTTAATATAAAATGTTTGAACCTATATAAATAAGATAAAGTCAATGAATATAGTAGTTTTGAATAGGAAGACAATATTTATAAATCTACATTTTTCTTAATATATAGAATCAACACAATTATAACAACAAAAACCACTGAGAGCAATAATTTTGTATATACCTCTGATTGTATTCTCTGACTTTTCTCCACGTTATGTGTAACACTTTATGGGTACATCTAATCACTTTTTTCCTTTATGAGATGGCTGGATATTGCAAATATTGCATTGTCGAGTGTTTAAGTTTTGTTATTTTTTTAATATTGAAGAGTGTTGGAGGGGCTGGGGATTTAGCTCAGTGGTTCTGCCACTTGCTTCGAAAGCGCAGGGACCCAAGTTTGATCCCCGGTACCAAAAAAAAAAAAATATATTGAAGAGTGTTGGGCTTTGTTTTGGCAAGGACCTAAGTTACTTATAAACCACATTAATCATTTGGGGGGTTGTTTTTACTCTGCCTCAGCCTTCCAGTGTTCTAGGGTTACAGGTGTTGTACCACCATACCTGGCTGGTGCGGTTGTTTTAACGCTGGTTGTGTATTTGTATTTCCTCGGAAGCACTTTAGGAAATATAAAGGCCTGTCTTCTAAGTCTGGTTTCATATGGAGTTTATTACTTTTTATAAATTGCCCAGTAAATATGCATACAGTGTTGAGAATGACTAGTCCAATACTGAGAGAAATTGGTGAATAAAAAAAAAAATCTCAAAATAATATCATGGAAATTCTAGGGCCAGGGATTTAGCTTAGTGGTTTGCCGCCTGCCTCGAAGGCCCAAGGACCCAAGTTTGATCCCCGATACCAAAAAAAAAACAAACCATGGAAATTCTACACTGGATTCAGCTAGACAGGCAGAGGGCTGGAAGAAGTAGCCTAAATGGAGCAGGTCTGACTCTTATTGTAGCATAACACAAACGTCAGCATCTCAGGAAACACATTAAATTTTTGCTTTGTCTTGGATGGGACACAGCAATGGCCAAGGAGACAGATCTAGCAGGAGTGGTTCAAAGACAGGAGTTCTTAAACTTTTAAAAATTTTCTGAATATTAAAGGAGCTCTACAAAATTGTACTTAGATACAAAATTTTGAGGGGGCCAAAAAGTCCCTGTTACTCAGAGAAAAAGTTAAAGTGAGTTTAACATTGTATAAAATACCTAAAACATTATATTCAAATACAATGAAACTAAAAAATTTCATTTGTAATTCTTTCTTGTATTGAGTTCATAAGCAACCTATTTAGGAAGTGCCACAATATTTAAAAAGTATTTCCTAAAGTCAGTCATATTAAGAACATGTGGGTAAAAAGGGTTCTTTTACAGTACAGTTGTTTTTAATCATAGAAATTAGACCTTAGTTTTAAATGAGGCTTAACTCATGTGCCTTTAATGCCGTGGATACCATCAAAATATTTTTTAATGAAAAGTTGCCCTTTAGAATAGAGTTCTCCTTCACAGCCCATCTACAATATAAAAGATAGATAGAAAATAGCTAAAATTAACTATAGATATGGATTTAACAGGGTATGTTTATCTTTTAATTCTTAAAATTTGAAGAAAATCTCAAAAAGAAAAAGAAGATCCTGCAAAAAAGAAGTGGGACAGGTTGGGGGGGAGAATTGATATGTGTTTATATATGTACGTACCAATTCTCTTCAATGAATGTACTGCAAATATGAACTAATAAAAATAAAAGATAAAATAAAAATGGCAGACATAGAAGTAATAATAGATATGTTCAAATTCATAAGAGAAATCTAAGCATGATGAAGAAAATTAAGATATTAAAAGGCCCAAATGAACTTTTTATAGATGAATAAAATATATTTATAGACACAAACATGAGATAGGATTAAAAGATTAAAATACTACAGAAGAAAAGATTAGTGATTTAGAAAACAGCAATAGAATTAGTGTAAGGTGAAGGAGAAAAGGAAAGAGAACAAAAATATGAGCCAACCGTTAGTGACCTGTGGGACAATATTAAAAATTATAACATAACTGCTTGGAATCCTATAAAGAGAAAAATATATATGGGCAAAATTGGTGAAATTTATAAACTCACAGATCTAAGAAACTCAATAAACCCAAGCATCAAACACACAAATAAAACCACACCAGAGCATATCATAATCAAATTGTTAAGCATCACAAAAAGAACAAAGAATTGCATAAAAAGAACATAGACGAAACTAATCATGAAACTCATTAAAAAGTTCCAAGCAAGAACACAGTGGAACAGTATCTTACAGTGGTGGGAAGAAAATTCTGTTAACCTAGAAATCTGTGCTCAGGAAAAATACTCATAGACTTTCCAGACAATTGAAAGGTGAGAAAATTTGAAGCCAACAGATATACACTACAAAATTGTTAAATGAAGTTCTTAGGCAGAGCAAAAATAACTCCTGATGGATATTTGAAGCTATATAGTAGAAAAAAGAACACTGAAAATTGTAAATATTTGGATATCTAAAATACATTCATTCTTATATTTAAAGTTTCTTTAAAAGGCAATTGACTAAAGCAAAAATAATAGCATGCATTTTGAGTTTTACAAGCTGTATGACAACAAAGACAAAGAATATCAGAAGATGAAAGCATGTTGTATAAGGCTTTTGAATTACTGTGAAGTGTTATATTTTTGGAAGTAGACTGTCATAAGGTAAAGATTCATATTGTAAAACTCAGGGTAACGGAACAACCTCTAAATGGGGAGAAGGAGAGAGGGAGGGGAGGGAGAGAGAAGGAGAGAGATTGAGAGAGAAAGAATATAAATATTGGAGAAAAAATAGAATACTGAAAGACTTTAATCCAAAAGAAGGCAGAAAAAGAAGGGAACAAGACCAGACAAGTGAAGTAAATAAAAAAGAAATAGCAAGAGAATATATTTAAGCCCTCGAATAATAAAAGTTCTATTAAATGCAAGTGAATTTTACACTAAAATTGAAAGGAAGAGATTGTCAGATAAGGCTCAATTATATGTGGCATACAGGAAGTACACTTTAAATATGAAGATATAAATGGGTTACACAGACACAAGCAGGCTGCAAAGAAGAACTATACAATGCAAACACTAATCAAATGACAACTGAAGTGGTTTAATACACATCACACAAGGTACATTCCAAAATAAGAAATAGAAGCAGTGCTTATCAAATTAATTAAAATGTTGGTATAACTACGTTGGGAGGAGGAAGAGAAAAGATAAGGGAATGAATGGGGAGTGTCTCACATCATAACAGGAACTTAGTAAATATTGACTTAAGTAAATGTAAAAAAGTATTTTTATCTTTTGTTATTTACAAGTAGGAAGACAGTTATTTTTGAGAAACTTTCGTCATCTTAGTGAGATCTGATTTTTCAATTATATGTATGCATTAAGGAGAGAAAATAAAAATGGAGAGATAAACAGCTTAAGCACACACATATATATATATATATTCACTTATCAGAATGCACATTTTCAGGAGTTAAAGAATATTACTGTAAAATAACTATGTCTAGATGCTGTGAAAGTACAGGTTAGTCATCCTGCCTGTGGGGAAAGATTTGTTATGGAAGAGGCACACACACAGGTCCCTCTATGTGACAAGGAGTTTTGCAATTATGAAATTGTCATCATAGGGTACTGAAGTGAGGGAATCTTCTCTGCTCTAGGAAAATACTTCCTTTGTTTTGTTAAAAACATATGAGTTTTTAAAAATTAGCATGACTTTTACATTAGTCTTTGAGTGCCCATTTCCTTTTTCTGCATCTAGCTCTGGATTCTGGTAACTACAAATGAATATCTGGAGACAACACACTGATGCAAGAAGCAAACTGAGAAATCACAGAGGCTATGTTTCAGGAAGTGACCAGGTTGGACAATTTGATTTGATTTTGCCATTTCAAAGGTTACGTATTCCAGATACGGTACTGATCTGGGAGGAAACCTTGAAAATAATGAGGTGATACTTTGCATCACCACATAGAAAAAAGCTCCAAGACACTATAGGGCTTTTCTGCTCAGTGTGGGCCAGCCTTGCCATCCATCACAGGTGAGGCAGTTGGAAATTCAGAATCTTGTAATCAGTCCTACTGAACCCAAATTTGCTTGAATTAGAATGTGCCTCTGAGCAGATGCTGAGGTCACTTACATTTTAAAAATTGAGAAGCTGTGCCCTGAAAACCAGGATGCAGACACATATGGATTGATAAGAGCTGTGTCAGTAAGGATTCAAAGATCAGCCTGGAAGTAGGTGATCTGCAGGTGCCACCTGGCAGGAAGCAGGCGGGGTAGCAGAGGCTGATGAACACAGAAGGACCGAATTCCACAGTGTAAGGGGTCGGCAGGAAATGGTAAGTACCACTGTCAAATGTCAGTTACTGGGATAAAGAAAGGAATTTTCAGACAGAGAAATTAAATGTTCTAATTTTGGGATGTGAATTGAGCTTCTACACCATGTCCATAACTCAACTCAAAACTAGACAAGCCAGTGGGAAAGCCATTTACAAGAAGGCTGGAAATGGTCTAGGATTAAAGAAGTTACAGGGGGTGAAAAATTCTTCACCTTTTCCTGAAATATTGTTCAGAGACACCATTTCTGTATTTGAATAAAGGAGGAAGATAACCCCTAGTTAACCCTAAAATATTGATGAAAAATATTAAAATTCATAAAACCTAATGACAGGCATTCTTTCATCTCTCACTAATAGAACTACAAAGCGGGTCACGCATCTCTATTTTCTTCACAGATTTACTAATCAGAATTATTTGAAATGGCAAAGGGTAATTTTAGTGGCTCCTAATCCTAACAAGATGTAAATCATATTAGCATTTTGTTTTCCAAAGATTGTGAAGTTTCTTATCTCTTGGAATATCATTTGAAACAACAAGGCCCTCAAGAGTAGACTCCCATAAGAAAAGCAAACATAGTTTGTGTTTTGGAACTTTCTTAGTCTGTGTTTGGCACCAAGATAATACCTTATTTACCTACTCAAAACATTTATTCCTACACTATATATGCAATTGACTAACCAATAGAGATTTCCCTGAAAGTTACCTTTTCATTATTGAACAATGTGTTCAATGATCTCATTACGTATTTGCTTAAAGAAATTATGAGTTTAGCTTAGGTAGATAAGTCATTGATAAAAATCACTTATAGGAGAGTGACTTTTATAATCAACTAAAGCATCTTTATTAAATTATTCCAGAATTATTCAGCAGGTAAGTTATACATAAATATAAATAGGAAAAAAGACATTCATGCATGCAACATTAGTAACATTTAGTACATTTGTAACATTTCTAAATGGGAGATTTTCCTCTTCTATCCTTATCTCTGAGTGTCTATTTCTATCCCATATATGCTAACCCATTTATCTGCACTATTTTGTGTCAGGAGAAGAGAAAATTATTTGGATGCAGTAGAAAATGGTGCTTTCTACAAATACCATTTGAAATAATTGCAAGATAATTATCAGTTGAAATATCTCAAAATGTTCATATTTCATGTTCTAGCCCTTTTGAAAAATAGCAGACAGATAAAAACTTTGATCCAAATTCTTTGTTCTTTGAATATAGTTGGTGGATTCTTTGGGTTTTCTAAAAGCTTGCTCTCACTGTACATAGTTTGTTCTTTTTCTTTCAAGAGCCTCTAAGAGTAAATATTTCTTGCACATTCTGAGAAATGGACTGGGCCCTGATTTCTCACTGAGAACCACAGAACTCAAGGAGTAAGACCCCTTCCTCATATACAGATTGTGGAAGGCCCTGGTTCTATTTGTATTGCTTCAAACAACTTGGTGCTATTGCTAAAAGTTGAGCCACAGCTGGAAAATGGAGCCTGATAAATGGAGAATGTTTTAAAGATAGTATAATGAAAAAGAGAATGCGAAAGAGGAGAGAAGTATAAACACTACTAGCAGAGACTTTGGCTAGCAGCTGGCCCATGTGAAAGGCTAATCGAGACAGAATTGTTCATTGTTTTCATTTGCTTTAAATTATGTTAGAGTTTTTAAACAAGGAATGAACAAAATATACTGTGAATGTTTAAATTTTATAAAAAATTATTGCAACCCAGAATAAAACTAAAGAGCAAAATATATAATGGCCCAGAGTCAACCAACAGAAAGGCAGGCTCATTTAAAACATTACATGGTGTCCTCATCCACCTTATTCATTGGATCTGGAACTGGAGCCATGCAACTTCTGCCTCTTTCTCAAAGTCCAAATGGCGACAAAAGGTAAACATTTAGAATTGATTCAGGAGACAATAGTCTAACTGAAGACACTCACAAAAGAGGACTTCTATAACTGCTTCAGAAAATGGCAAGAATGATGGGATGAGTGTGTTTGAACAGAGGGGGAGAACTTTTCGATCACACCTCATAGACTCTATCTTATATGATACTTCAGTACAATAAAATAATACTTAGGTAAACTAAAGCAAAAATCTGGGCTGGGCATTAAGGACACAGTGACTCTTAAAGTATAACACAATTGCCTGTCATTTGCTTATGCTTGACTGCTGTGGAAAGGAATGTCACAGAATTTGCACATCAGCACAAAGAATACAAATATTTATCAGGGAGGAATAGAGAAATCAGTTCCCCCAGATTGGCCTCATTTAAAGCATTATGGGATGGATATCTGATAGAGTACCTTGAGATGACCTTATAACTGTGTGACTACGGTAAGTGATGTTATTTCATCATGGAGAATATCAGGTAACAAGATTCACAGATACATAAAAAGGGAAAAAATTTGAATTTTTCACGCACCCTACACATATTTCATAACTAGTATAAAGTAAATTATAAAAAAGAAGTTATTTAAAGACAACTTTCAGCTTAAACTCTTTGATCTAGGAAAAACCCAGCATTTTGGTAGTGGTGGGGAATAAGAATTACGCCTTTGGTTAAGGAAAAATGCCTAAAACACAGTGGACTATTTTCAAGGCTTAGTCTAAATGAGATTGTTTTAGACAATTAAAAGCAAATAATTCTACATCCCAATGTAGAAGAAATGCTAATTTCCAGAAGTTGGAAAAATTAAGGCTTTTGGATTTTGGTAGAGAAAGGAGGCAAAATGGCAACCAGCAAGGTTTTAAACAGAAGGATGTGCACAGACTAATTTTAGAGGGAATATTCATGGATGCTCAGGACTATGAATATGAATCATGGCCTCTTTTGGAGCATATTCTAAGCTTCCACATGATCCCTTAACCTTCAAGGAAACCTTAACCTTGATCATATAGGGCAGCCAAATGCTTGTGGAACCGTTGGGGGAAAAGTGGCTAGTGAAACCAGAGAGGAAAAATTAGTCAAGAAAAGTAAACTAATAGTGAGTGTTCAGCAGAAGCAAGGATTCATAATAAACCCTAGAATTCTGTTTAGATCCAGGGACAGGCAGACTTTGCACAAGGATTGAAATGAGGCTGAAACTACTTTATCTGTATATTAAAGGAAAAAGTGGCTCAGAGGATTAAAGCTTGGGGTCATCAATCCAGGTAATAGATATTTAGGTTAAAAAAAAAAACCTCATGAGATGGGGTTATGCTCAAAATATGGATGCTTTTGTGAATCATGTAAGCTGGGATTTTTTAAAGGGGGGATGATAAGTAGACACTTGGAATTAAGTTCTGATGAAGTCCCTCTGGATGGTACTTTAGGGTTACATCACTGTAATGGTAGCAAAGCTTTTCCACTAGGATTAAGTTTGGGCTTATCTATAAATTCATTTTTGTTTTCTCCAACCAAGTTATTGCTTAGGTGTCCAGATGCATTAAAATAGCTTTCCTAAGACCATTCAGCTATAGATGATGAGAAAATAGGACTTCTCACTCTCTCCTCTACTACTTTTCATTAACTAAATACGCTCTTGTAATTAAAGCTTCTTACTTTAAATATTCACAATATCTCATAATGAGATATATGAATTATGTCTATGTATAAATTTCTGTATGAATAGATATATTTAGAATACCTACATTTACCTTAATTGACCAGCTTTTTATGACAGACACTGGGATTACAAAGATGAAAAAAACAGTTCTTATTTTTAAGAGAGACATAGTGAGATCATTTTAGGGAAAAGAGACCAATAAGCCAACAGAGCAAAACATTTTCATTGTGTGTCACAGTGAAGGTGTCTGAAAGGCAATTGGAATACAGAAATGTAAAAACAAAACAAAACATATAACTCTAAAGATTAAGAAGGTTTAAAGATAGAGAATAATGAAGAACAAACTCTCCAATAGTACATTTTTTATAGTCTCTTTGGTATATATAGTATTTCAGTTTTACCTGATCCATAGGATTTATATAAATATGCATTGGTAGAAATGCTTTTTTCTTTAGGCATTTATAATAAGTCTTTAAAATAACTGTGGTATTTTGAAATAGAGGCTTCAAAATCCCTGTCATAAATTCTAGACATTGATTACTTCTAGAGTTTAGGCCAAACCCCAAATTAGCTTTTAGTCTATATTTTTAGGATTTGACTTAAAAAATTGAAAAAAACAAAGAACAAAAGTTGAAAGTTAGTAAGATTTGAACTTATTCCCCCACAGGGAAAAGAATTCTAATTTTAAAGACCATATAAAAAGAATATTCGTGACCCTTGGGGCCTCCAAAGTCAATCTGACCAATTTCTAGAAATAAATTAGCATAGATGAAATTTTAAGGGTTGGATAACACACAACCTCCACTAAATCCGATTATTTGGGGTGTCTAACAAATTGGTTTATTTTCTTGGTTATAGTTTATTGAAAAGGTAATTACAAAATTTCTCTTATTCTTACTATAGTAAGTAGTATTAACACTTCCACTTTTGTTCTCAAATATAAACCTGTCATTAGATATCAACTATAAAAGAAGTCTGTTTTCTCAAAATCAGCATAATTGGCTTGAAAAGTGTTTCATTATTAAACTAAGTTGTAAAAATTATTTCAAGCAAATCTGAAATTTATTTTTATTTATATAAATAAGCCAACACACAGTAAAATTAAGCAAAAATATAACAGTTACCTCAACAAATACTACAGGCCATTTTTTTTCTTTAAAGGACCAAATACTAAATATAATCATAACACATTTCAACATCTGTCCAAAATTGGAGTCATATAATCAGCCCAGGAAAAACACACTGAAATTATTCTAGATAGCATAATAAGGTAGAGGACATAGAACATCCCCAAAACTTTCAAAAGTGGAATACTAAATATACAATGTCAATTCTTAATAAGTTTGTTACATTAGTGAGTTAAAGTATCATAGAATATGCCTGTCAGAAATTTTGTAGAGCCACCCCTAGCATGAAGCAGAAGCCTTCCAGGCCACCATACCACCACCCCCAGCACTGAGGAGCAGAGCTGCCCCCAGCACAGATGAGGTGAGCCATGCAAGTGCCAGCTGCACATACAACCCTCCCCCCCACCCCCGTTGAAATGAGAACACATGTAAACAAGTTTCAGAACCAGACTTCCAGATCACCTAAAGCAACCCCAAAGGGAAACGAGATGGAACAATCTGATACTCAACTACCTGGAATCCCTGAACTGGCAATGAAAAAGGATCTGGAAAAAAGGAAATCAGAAATAATTTCTCAGATAACACCAGAGATTGTGCCCATAGTGCAAGACATGATTAATAAATCTAGAGAGGACACAGATTAAAAAAAAA
>NW_004624802.1:4872934-4901027 GCF_000247695.1 Heterocephalus glaber | reverse complement strand
AAGTGTAAATAAGAACTAAAAGGTATAATAGATAATGTGAAATAGGAAGAAAAGGGGCAAAGGGGAAGGGGAAGTAGGAGGGGTAGGGGAAAGGAAAGAAGGGAATGGAATTAATATGAGAAAATGAAAAACTGAAAACAACGTCTTTTTAATAGGGAGGGATGGAGGGGTTGAAGGAAGGGCAGGGGAATGGGGAAAAATAAGAACCAAGAGAGATTATGTAAAGATGCAAATTTTCAGTGATGAATGTCATTATATTGTATACCTAAAATGTACCACTAAAATTAATTTAAAAAAAGAAATCTTGTGATATAAAAACAACTAACTTTGTGTGTGGAAAGGTAGTAATTCTGATATTATCAGATTAATTCTTAAATTTTTTTTCTGAATTTGACACTCACATAAATACATTAGTACTGTGTACTTGCAGGATCTTCCCACAGATAACCCTATAAAATACAATAAGATGGTACCATACATTCACTCTTGACTGTGAGCCTTCATTTGGCATAACTCAGGTCTTCTCTTTGGTCAAGAAAAGGAAAACTTTTCTTCACAGAACATATCCTCCTCATTGCCTGCAGTTTCCTTCTCATGAAACAGGCAGAACTCTTCTGATTTGAACTGTAGACTGGAGTAATATGAATGCCATTTCTAGATATATAACATTAAGAAGTTTTAGCAGTAGATATAATAAGTTTCCCTGTCTTACTCCCCAGAGAACAAGGCTACATATTTGACTGCTGCAAAAGTAGAACCTGGATCTTCTTTTGCCTTCCCAGTCTATTTCCTACCCTTTCATCTCCTGAGGTATCTAAAAGAAGAAAAGACAGGCAGGGAGTTTGATGTGTGTTTTATTTGAGAGATGCCCCCAGGAATAAAGTCAAATGGAATTGATTTCCTTGGGGATACATATCAATATTTTGAAACAGTATCCATATAAGAACAAAAAATTATTACCTTGAAAATGGATGTAATTTTTAGAAAAAAATGGGCTCCTTTGTTCCAATACAAGTCTTCAGTTTTTAAATTATCAAACAGAAATTCTCAAAAAGGTTGACCATCTTACAGAGGCAGTGTTACAGTTCTGGTGCTCTAATTTAAATAAAGAAGTGATTCATTTAGTTGATGACTTATATTGAACAGTGCCCTTTAAGAAATATACTTGTAGTTTTTATTCAATGTGACTTTTTTGCATGCTTGAAATTGAACCCAGGGCCTCAAGGGTTCTAAGAAAGTGCTCACCACCTAGCTATATCCTCAGTCCTATTTGTTAGTTTTAGAAAGAGGAATTCTAAAACCAATGGGACTGCTTTCTACAGAACATTTGGAAACATTTTTTAGGCTTATCAGCCTAGGGAGTCTAAGGGCTGAGAAGTTGGAAAGACAGAAGAATGAAGAGGACTGAAGTTCATGGTTCCAGGTTATTGCAGTGCTATGCAAATTCAGACTCTTATCTACAAAGTTAAAAAAAGAAGCTATGTACTACTACTAAAAGTAACTATTCTTTCCTCTAAGAGACTCAAAATATTTACTCTCAAATTGCTGTATGGTTTCAAAGAAGGAGCCAGACAAAATAGCTAGACAAAAACCAGTTAGTTCCATTAACAAAAAAAATGAACCAACTGCTAGGAGTGTTGTAATTTATTGCTGTTTAGAAATAAAAGCAACTGATGTTCTTGGGTGGCTTTGGTTTACCTGCATTCAAAACACAGCAAGTTCTGTATACTGGAAAACTTTAGTTGAGCAAGACAAGTCAGGCTGAGTTGTTACTGGTAATGCTTTACAATGAGTCAGCAGATCTATATTTAAATTTCAGGATTTTATGTCACAGACATGAAATTAACCACTTTTGCTTAACAAAAAATAAGTGAGAAAATCCTCTGTGCAATTCTGGAAATCCCAAGAATAAAATAAAAGCAACTGTTAGCATACATATATACACTATTTTACATTTTATGAAGCTCTTTTCACATATTTAATTTCATCTAGTCCTCACAACAACCCTGTGAGGTAAGTGTTACCATCTCCATTATACAGCCAAGTAAACAGAGACTTTATGTGTTTTAAAGTAGCTTGTCCAAAGTCATGCATTTAGTAATGATGGAACTCAGACTAGGTATGTACCTTCCTGCCCTTGACCCCTACCCCTGCTCTTCTCTATTCTGAAACTGTTAGGTGTATGGGAAATTGGAAGGATCTCCCAATTAAACATGGGAGGGGGCATTTTATATTCTGAGTCACTATCAAGAAGACTCTCATCTATAAAGCTGGATTCACAAAACATGAAGAGAATGATCATGTTAATATCTAGCATCACACAGGACATCTTATAACATGGTAAAATAATACGTTTACAGTGTTCAACATAAGTCTTCAGACTACCTTAAGTGTAGTCTTTTTCTTCTTTTCTGTAAAATTTGGCATTCCTCAAACAAATCTGATTTTAAAACAATTTTGTAGTGTGAGGAAAAACATATTATTGGCCTGTCTACAACACTTCAGAGCCCATATATCGTGAGGAACCTACAGAAGGGCACTGCCAGTTGCAATTTTGAAATTCAGGATGATTTATTGCTTCTAGCTGAACTTTTTTTCACTCTGAACTAGCCACCTCCTGCTCAATATATGCCCCAGCTCCCACCTCTTCAAGATGACCTCTCTAGGTCACTGTTTGGGGCTTCACTTTATGATGCATACATTAATTTTATTGGATGGAAACACAATTATTCTAAGTCTCCTCTAAATGATGACCTCCCTTTGTTCAGAAAACCAGTCAAGATTGACTTATGTCAGAAACAAAAATAAACCAACAAAATATAAAGTCAGAGTGGTTATGATTTTTTCCTTAAAAACATAACTCCTGTTATATTTTGGGTAACCAGGCCTACACTTTTTAGTGTAGTGTGTTTTCATTAACATTCTGTACAAAGCAATTCACACTGCTTGGTCAGCAATGTGGAAAATGCAACTAAAAACAAAGTCTTGTACAAAATGAACTGAATTATGTTTCTCCCACCTGAGTTCATTTGTTCTCAGGATTTCTAGTTGGATCCAGCTAATAGATCCAAAAGTCAGTCACAAGAGTCAGGCTGTAAGAACCTGGGGTCAGGTAGAAACAGGAATGAATTTGATGGACTTGGAAGATTTAGGTGAGTTCTTCCATGTACCCGTGCTGTTTGTTGGGCTTCGACTGTTGGAGTAAGAAGTCTGTCTTCTGCTCATACTGTCAGTATCTTCTTTGTTGAATGTTTGCTTAGAGCTTTGGCAGCATGGGAAGCTTTGGACACAGTCTTGCAGGAGATGGCCACTAAAAAACATGTATATCCAGGGGTTGCAGCAACTGTTCAAGGAAGCCAGTAATGCAGTGATGGTGATAGAAGGATTTTCTGAATCTATATGAAAAATTATAAAGAAAGACTATTTAAATAGTCAAAACAAGAAATTGAGTGCTGTTTAAATTCATTTTTCTAGTGACTAAAGAGGAAAAAATTATAGGTTAGTACAGAAAATTATCCTGTTTATTAGTCAGGGAAATTGATGACACTTAGAAATTGCTTGATTGTAAAAGATTTTTGTAAGCAAAATGCCTCAAAATTAATGCAAATATTCTAAAATAACAATTAATATATTTAAATAGGATATGTTAATTCAAGAAGTAAATCTATGAAATAGTTTATTTTTTAAAATCTGTATATTTTATACTAATATGAGCATGTGCTAATAGACACACAATTACAGAATGGCTAAAATTTCAATGAAATTTCAAGTGTCTAAAACCATATATACCAAATTATTTTCATCCTAATAGCTCAGGCAAAAGAATAGCATCATGGACCATATTTAGTGGTTTTAAACATTGAACATATTCTCTTAATGTGCAAAGCTATTTTGCATGGATAATTAGAAATTTGGTTTGATTTCAAAAGAAAATCATCTTTGTGTTTCAAACAATTAAATTATATTAAGAACAGCTGGATTAAGAAATTCCAATTGGGTCAGGGATTTAGCTCAGTGGTTTCACCGCCTGCTATGCAAGCGCAAAGACCTGAGTTCAATCTCCAGTACCAAAAAAAAAGAAAAAAAAGAAAAGAAAGAAATTCCAATAGAATTTTGAAATATTTTATGTTAACTGGTACTGTCTAATTACATATATATTACAACTTTTCACAATGAAACTATTACACTATCAGGCACTTTTTCTAAAAATAAGAGTAATGAGCAAGCACTGACTTTCCCTTGATTAGTGTATATAAATTTGGGTTTTTCTCTTGTTATGTGAAAATGAATTACATTTGCAAATATTTTGTGGTAGATGTTGCCATTAAAAGTAATCATTATCCATGGCTGATTGTATTAAAAATAGAAATCATTTACATTTCTATCCATAAGTGCAGAAGCTTTTAGTAATTGTGCCTAATTGTCAATACAGTAATAATTAGATTGGATTTTTATTTGATTGGCAATATTAGACACTTCTAAGATCAAACAGGACAGAAACTGATAAATAGAAAATAGTGTTTGTATGGTATTTTTCCTTATCGATAATGTTACAGCCCTCAGGAATATTTATTTGTTAAAATTAAATTCACATTCAAAAGTTTTATTTGCAAATAAAACTCAGAAAATACATAGCATCCACTCTGACCTCAATCCTAAAAAACATAGGCTTCTCCTAGATAACTATATACTGAGTATAGCCATTATCAGAAATATTTCTATAGTATTTTTGATTTAAAAAGTTTTTTTCTCCTTACAAAAACATTTTACAAGATGCAAAACTGAATAATTCTGAAAATTATGAAATCAGCCTATGAAATCAGCCTTTCTATTTTGTGAATGAAAATCAAACAAGCTAGCTGTCTATACTTTACAAAATTTATGTAGAGTGTGGTCAAATTATTGCTAAAAGACTAATGAATTTGTCTAATAAATTTAGTTTATCAATAACAGTGCTTTAAAATACTACAGAAAAAGAAAGTAATTATTGCTAGAAAAAACTCATAACAAGAAAGGGAATATAAGCTAAATGACAATTTTGAGATCTCTATTTCTTAAGAATCTTTTTCCAGTTTTCTCCAGAAAAATTTTCATCTTTGTTCTTGACTTTGGCAAACGTCTATAAAATTTTGTATTAATTGTGATGCTTTTCACAATCCAATGAAAAGCAATTATGACAGCAAAAATACTTCCCTGGATTCGATAGACTTGAAAGTAGGAAATTCACACTATAATTAATGATTTGGCAAAAGGCCATCATTCTGTTTTAGGTGCTCTAGGGCACAGCTTCTGGGTTGGTGGTATTAGGATCATCACTGTATGCTACAAATGTTGACTCCTGGGTCCCCTTGTAGAAATACTTAATTGTTAAGTTTGGAGATGAGACCTCAGAAATTTGCATTTTTGACAATTTTTTCCGTGATCCTAAGAGGTGACTTTTATGCACACACAAGTTCAAGAGCTACTGTAAGAATATTAAGAAAAACTGTGCCCTCACAACTCCCTGCCTCCGGTCTCCGTTGTCCCAGCACCTACCGGTCCAGACGAGCTTCTCATCCCAGACAGACCACATCTGGACGATGATGAAAGGCGCCCAACAGAGTATATAGACCGTCACAATCACAAAAGTCATTTTCACGGTGCGGATCTCGGCGCGGGAAATCGTCTTCACGCTGCTGACACAGGGCGCGGCCAAGAGGCCCTTATGGAAGGCGCCCCCAGAGCCCGCTACACATTTGCCCAGGCGCGACGCCGTCTTTCCGCGGAAGTTGCGCCAGATGTGGCAGCAGATGAAGCCATAGCAGGTACCCAAGATAACCACCGGTGCAACGAAGACGCAGCTCGTCATCCAGGTGACGTAGGCGCGGGTACCCCAGGGCTGGATGAAGGTGGCCCAGCAGTCTCGAGCCTTGGTGACATTGTCCACCTCGATCATGGAGAAAATGAAGTACTGCGGAGTGCTCAGCACGAAGCTCAGCACCCAAGAGGCGGCGATCATGAGGCGGGAGCGGCGCGCGGGCTGCTGCAGAGTCTTGAGCGGGTGGCACACGGCGACGTAGCGGTCGGCGGTCATGACTACCAGCATGTAGGCCGACGCGAACATGGCGAACACCTGCAGGTGCTTCACCACGCGGCACAGCCAGTCGGGTCCGCGGAAGCGGTAGGTGATGTCCCAGCACAGCTGCGGTAACACCTGGAAGAAGGCGACAGCCAAGTCGGCCAGGCTGAGGTGCCGGATGAAGAGGTGCATGCGGGACGTCTTGCGTGGTGTGCGGTGCAGAGCCAGCAGCACGCTGCTATTGCCCAGCACCGCTACCACGAAAGTCACAGCCAGCACAGCGATCTCCACCTTGGCCAGCTCCTCATTGCGCACGTCCCGTGGCGGGCCGTCGCCTTCTCCGGGCACATCTACCTCGCGGCTATTGTTGGCACCATCTGAAGTCAGGGTCCACCAAGCGCTGGCGTTGGGCGCTGGACCCGCGTCCGCGTTTCCGGAGAAGCGCATGCTGTCGGTGCAGCGCCTCCGAGTCCGTGGCGCGCGCTCCCCCTTCCCGCTCCGGAGCACTTGGGTGCTTTGCCTGCTGCGCGCTGTTCTTCCCCGAGCCCGGCCTTCACCGGCTCTGCAATTCCTCCTGCAAGTCCCACTTGCCCACCAAGCAGCTCTCAGTCCGGTGGCCCTGTTCCTGACCGTGCTCTGCCTTTATCCAGCTCCAGCAAAGCGCTGGAGGTGCGCTCCGAAGTTCTAAACGCACTGGACTCAGAACTCAATTATTTACGCGAGATTTGTGTCTGTGTAGCGCGCTCCCTCTCGCTCCACTGGCTGGAGACGGTCCAGCCCCCTTTTGGCCCCTCCTGCCTATGTGGGTAAACTGCCCTCTTTGCATCACTGCTGCGGGGTGGGGCTGGGACACTTGTGGATTCCCAGGCACAATAAATAAGGGGGATGCCAGCGCTTTCCCACTCTTCCAAAAGCTTGGAGAACTGGGCGTGCCATGCCGTTGCTGGGCTTATCACCCTTTCCTGAGCTTCATTCTCCAGTCACTGTAAACCCACGTTTGCTTTCAACAGGCGCAGTACCGCGCGGGACCTAGAAATCTCGCGTCTAGGCACCCGAACATGCGCTCTGTCTCACGTGCTTTGCTCAGCGAGTTTACCCCTGGGAAGACAAGCTGGCTAATTTTACTCCCTCGTCAAGTTTGTTCCGGGAATTACATGTCTCCGTGTCCCCATCCTCCTCACGTCCCTCTTCAGCGTAGCAACTACGTGGTTTCTTGTTACCCTGCTTCGCTAGAGGGAGAAAGGACGCACGCACCTGTGTCTACAGCGGCCCCGGGGTGGGGGTGGTGGGGGTGGTGTCTTGGTTTTCCAGCTTCTCTGTGGATCCTGGGGATTTAGGGAGTTTTCTCTAAACTAGATTCCGGAACTTATCTCCAGGAAACGAGATTCCCCAGGCTGGGATGGCAGAAATTGGGCCATAGTAGTCCGCGGAGACAGTCTGGATACTTTGGAATAGTGCGGAATTTTCCTCCCGAGGATAAAGATCAGCAGCCGAACAGCGTCCCAAGTCCGGGCAGGCAATGGTGTCCAGGGAACAGGTGCGAAAGAGGTGAGAAAGAGGCAGCAGAGAGGTGCGCTAAAGGAGGGCGGGAAACACCACGTATTAATTAGTTACCCTGGACAGCTGGAGCCCTGCTTCCTTGGGGGCATAGGTAGAAAGGCGTACTGACTCCTTCAGCTGCTTTAACTTTGGTAAAGGTAGGCTTCCAAAGCCAGCAAGAGGAGCTGTTTTCAAGTTATTTTACAAGGAAGGAAAAAATTATATGGTTGTTTATGTTATGGATACATGAACATGACTTTGTTGGCCAAAATATCTGTATTGTGGCTGTAGTGTACATTTGATTCTCAGAATAGTGTCATCATCTGGGAACCTAGACAGAAAACTCTAAAGATTTCCTTTGGGGCAGTTTTGTTATAATTCTACTTTGCTATCCAGTTCACGCAGAGTCCCAAGCGCTGACACATTAAAAGGGTGCTGGACCGAACATCTGGAGTCCTGTTTCAGTGTGGTCATAAAAGCCTGCATCTGTATGTCTTAAAAATGGGAATACGGTAAAAGTATCTGCCATTCCTACTTAAGAGGTTATTGGGAGGTGTTATGGCTTGTGTCTAGATGTCCCCCAAAGCCTCATGCAGTCATAGGCAGGGCTTTTTCAGAGGTGCTGGATCTAGAGTGTGTGATGCTGGAATAGTTTTATGTCCAAAACTAGGATCAAGGGCATTAGGATTGAGGGTGTGAGTGCTACCTGCCCTAAGTAGCCTGGATAAAATATAAGGGATAGAAAAAGCTGGGGTCAACCCTTGTTGCTTTGCTACCTTCTGCCCACCATGAACTGTTTCTCCTGTGATGCCTGTCTGCCATACCACCCTGCCTTGGAGTCAGCTGATTATGGACTGAAACCTCTACAAACTGTGAGCTAAATAAACCTTTCCTCCTTTAACTTGTGGGTGTTGGATATTTTGTCTCAGCAGCAAGAAAAGTAACTAAGACAGGAGGATCAAGTGAGATAATGCAGTGTGTGTGTATGTGTGTGTGTGTGTGTGTGTGTGTGTGTGTGTAATGCTCTTAAAATTGGTAATCTATGTGGCATGGGCTTCTTTGCTGCAAGATATCTAGGAAGCAAAAGATTAAAAATGGTTCACGGATGGTAATAAGCAAAAGTTAAGAAAAATCTTTCAAGCAGTTAGGTCACTGGCTCAGAGATATGACCTTCTTTTAAATCCTGAATTACATAATTAATTCTTAAGAGCTAATATTGACTGACCTGAGGGTCTCTCAGTATTACAAAAGTGGTCTGTTGGACACTTTTATAGCTCTTGGACTTACACAAGAATTTTAGGTTTCCTCAGGGGAGAGAGAATCTGTAGCATAGGGTCACCAAATTTTCCTGGATCTTCTTAGCCCAGAGAGTTGGTGTGTGACCAGTCAGAAAATCATTCATGTGTGTCAAGCAATCTGATCCAATAGTCAAACTATATCTAAATATTTAATGTATAAAAATAATCTGTTAGGGCACATCAGTCAATATAATTAGAAGGTATTATTCAGTGACAACAGAGTCGATTATCACATATATATGTGTTTGAAACATGTATTTATATGTGTATCTGTATGTATGTATGTATCATCTGCTGGGGGCTGAGGGCCCTAGAAAGTGGGATATGTGTGTTGTGGATTCCAAAACTAGTCCTTTTAACCCATATAGTTCTTTTTTTAAGCCTGTCTTCGTTTTCCCTTTTCCATATTCAAATGAAAGCAAGACCATTGAAATACAGGCTCACTGAATATTGAATCTTTATTTCAATGACTCCATTCCCTTCAGTTTTAAATTGATGACACTATTGTTACAGGCCTCTAGTCTGTTATTGATACCATTAGTTCTAATAAATCAACAAATATTTGTTGCCCATCTCTGTGCTAGGTCTTGAACTGGCTATCAGGAAGGATGTAATGATGGCTATTACTTATCAAGCACTTTGTCTGTTCCAGGCACTGTTATAAGTGACTTACATGTATTATTCTACTTAATCTTCAAATGATTCTACAAGGAATATATAGTTATTCTTTCATTTTATGTTTGAATAAACTGGTAGAGAGTATAAATAACTAGCTTTTTGTGACATAACTGGTCAGTGATAGAACTAGATGAAAAGCAGGCGGCTCCAGTGAAATTCATAATTTTAACCACTACAGTGTGGGGCCTTCTGTGAAACTCATGTTTCTGTATCTCACAGACTCATACAGAGCATCTGATTGGTTATTTAACATTTCATCGGTGTATGGCATTTTCTCCTGTAAGACTAAGGGATACTGTAGGATCTGGACTGATTTGCCAGTCTGAATTGGTAAGCCAATTTCAGGGCAATAATAAGAGCAGTAGTAATAATAATAGTAACAATGATAATAATAGATGATATGGATATTTACTAACATTGATTAAATTCTTCATGAGTTAAGTGCTTTAAATTCATGATTTCATTTATTCTTTAAAATAATACTCAATTATGAGTAGAGATATAGCTATATTATCCCACTTTACAGGTAAATAAAACAATAGCTACAGAGGTTAAAAAACTTAACCAAAACCTCAAGGATGCAACCAGCTGAGCAAGAGTCATCCACAGATCCATTTGATGTCAAGGCCTGGAATGCACTTCTGTGCCCGGTGCCTCCCACACACAGCATCACAAACACCCAACAGTTCTTTGCAGGATGAATTAACATATATAATAGAAACTGATTGTTGATTGTTTTCTTTTTCTTTTTGGTACCAGGGATCGAACTCAGGACCTTGCACTTGCGAGGCAGGCAGAAGAACCACTGAGCTAAATCCCCAGGCCAGAAACTGATGGTTGAGTGGTACCAAATGAATATAAAATTCCAAAAGTTCCTTGTGACTGTATAAATTAGGGAAGAGTCTAGAAGAACTGCCTCTGAGTGTTTTGATTCCATAGCATGTCTCTGAGGAAGGGGGGTCAACATTCATATTTGGAAAGAACTTAAATGATTCTAGTAATCTTTCTGCCTTGTGAATCCTGGTAATTATACTGATTTTACTGATTTTACTGATTATACTGATTTTAAAAATTATCCTTTTAGTGAATTTTATAAATGCACACACACAAACACACATACACACACTGAGTTCTAAAAACATGCTATAAGTCAAACACAGAGAAACATCAGATCTTCATTCTCCTGTAAGACTAAAAATGAGAACACTGGTGGATTCTATTTTTTCCTTAAATTCTTTTATTGGTACATTTTAGGTATACAGTACATTTACATTTATCATTGGGTGTTTGTACCTGTACATGATGTATCTTGGTTTTTATTTTTTTCCCCATTACCTGTGCGCCCTTCACCCCCTCCACCCTTCCCTATTTACATAGACTTAATTTCATTTTTTTTCTTTTCTCATAATTTTTCCTTTCCCTTCTTTCCTTTCCCCTACTGGTGGATTCTATTTATGAAGCTCTATTGTCTTCTGGTGTTGAATAAATAAATGCTTGCTGTCATTTTTTTGTTTCTCATTTTCTTCTTTCTTTTTTCAGATGAGTTAGTTTAGAAATACTACATTTACTTGTGTTTTTCTCCCTTCCCCACCCCATGTCTGCCACCTCAGAACTTGGCAGGTGTTTCAAAATTTTCCAAAAATCTGTTTTCTTATAACCAGGAATATGGAATATACTGTATTATATTTTCCATTAGTACGTTCATGATAATAACTGCATATTTACAACTAATTTATCCCTGGATGAAGCAGACATATTACTTGAGGAGAGATTAAGTCCATTTGGGATGCCACCTCAATTTATATGTGAGAATATCTAATATTTAATTTCTATGAATATATTTAAGCTGTATATTCAAAATTCAAAAGGTTTGAAATATTTGGGGCTTTACTTCATGTTTCCAAACTTAAACATTTATCTGAAAACATTCTTTGATTATATGTGCATCTTTAGTTTCCTAAGTACCTGCAATCAGAGACATGGGTGGTACTTTTTCATTTCTACATTGAGTACTCTATTAAAAGGATGAATTATTATACAACTGATGTTCACAGAAGGCTTTTATACTTTTCAATATTTTCTTTTAACCTTTTATTTGAATAACCATCATCTTCCTTAAAAACCTTCAAGTAAGAGCCCAGTACTTTGAGGAAGGTATAAGGGCAGGTAATGGAGGGTATAGATATGAAGAAAATGCATTATGTGCATTGAAATGCCAAAAAAAGAAAAAAAAAATAAGAGCCCAGTCTGACTAACGTCTTTGGCCTTGTAAGGTCCTAAGCAGAAAAACAGTTGGGGTGTGCCAGACTCCTGACCTTTAGAACTTGAGCTACTATGTTGCATTAAGTCATTGCATTTGTAGTAATTTGCAGCCATAGAAAATTAACAATTTGTTACAAACTTGGACTCAAATATACTCATTAAAAATTAAAGAAATCAATAGAAAAGGAAATCTATAGCTTCCAAGTTAGCTAAAGACAGAAATGGAATGTTATGAACTTTATCAACTCAACAGAAGTCTGGGAAAGAAGAAAAGTTCATAAAGCAAGGAGCTACAAAAAGAAAAAGAAACATAGCAGTGTTGAAAGAATTTAAATTTTATAGTGTATGGCAGATTAATGAAATAAAAGTCTAAACTATGTTTAATAAATTATATCTAATTGATATCTATATGAAATCTATATCTTAAAAACAGAAAATACACCCTCTTTTCATATCCTCATGTAAAAACAAAAACAAGAAGAGTACATGCAAAATTCTCCCAGTAGTATACATTTCAACCAGAAATTAATATCCCCAAAATAAAGTACCCTAACTACCTGCATGTAAATCAAAATAAAACTAAACAAAGAAAAAAGTCCTTCTTAATCAAATCTCAGGTCAGAGGAAATTCAAATAAAATTATAGAATATCTGGGAAGTATTAGTACATGTTATATAATACAGTTTATACTGTTATTTATAGATATTCCTGCAATATATATTCTGCCATATTTCATACAGTTATATAAATGTATATAGCTAAAACAGGAACATTTACAAGATTAGATACTTACTTTAGAAAGCAGGAATAAAAATCAATCAATATAACTTTAAACATCTTAAGTAATTAGAAAACAAATAATGTAAATGTAGAGTATAAATAAGGACTTGAAAAAAGTAGAAAATAGCAATAAATTAGAAAATAGAAAATAATAGTATAATAATTAAGTCCAAGCATTACCTTGCTGAGGGAGAGGAAGTGATAAAATGTACACACTTTAGAACTTATTAAAGAAAAATGTTGAAAATGTAAACAATGAAAAGAAGTAATGCAAATGCTTAGGAAACCAAAGGGAGCATAGGAAATGACTTCTTTTAATTTCTTAAATTAGATGTACTGATTTTCAAAACTAAGTGAATCTATATGAAAATCTGAGTAAATTGGAAAATCCTGAGGAAAAATAGAACTCACCAAAGTGGACTCCTATATAGATAGAAAATCTAAAGGAATCAATTAGCTGTAGAATGCAATAGGATTCTGATATATAAAGTTGTCAGACAACCACTTTCCTAAATGCAGAAGTTCCAGAAATTGTGTAGAGAGTCTATGTAACTTTTAAGAGATTTACCTAATGTTATTTAGGTAAAAATAAGTAGAAAACATTCTATATTATTACTATTATTCTTTTATTTATTTATCTATTTTTTGCAGTACCAGGGATTGAACTCAGGACCTTGTGCTTGCCAGGTAGGCACAGCACCACTGAGCTAAATCTCCAGTCATTCTATATTATTTTATAAGTTGAGATAAATAAAGGTACTAGAACACAACAAAGATACATACATACCTACACACACACAACCCTCAACAGATCTAACTCAATTGTGACTATCAGTTCAAAAATACAAAATTGCATGAAAGCCAAAGTACCTTAAAAACTTTATGATGAAGTAAAGATTATCATGGGGATGCCAGTGTAGTTCAATAATAGAAATGTATTAGTAGACTTCACCTTGTTAATACTGTGTATCAGCATTGGTCCAATCAGGAGACAAAAATTACCCAGTGATTTAAGCAGGAAAAGGTTAATACAAAGAATTATTAAACTACAATAGAGTAATTTATGAGTATAGAGAACTCTAAAGACTACATTAGGATGAGAGAGTATCCCAGAAGTGACAACTTTGGAAAGGGTGCCCTGTCCTCAAGGCAAGAGTCACCCCCAGCTGATACTGTCTCAATTTCAAGACCTGTATATTCATTTGCTTACTCAGAACCTCTTAAATTTTCCTCCCATAAGATTGACTTTATGAAATTCAAACTAAATATGTTTAGAAGAAAATGCATCTTCCCCCATCAAATCTGGTTTCTCTTAATATCTTCTGTATCAGCAAATAATATCACCACTTATCTTCATACTCAAGTTCAAAACAGAATCATCTGAATCTCTTTTCAACCTCTTCCATCCTCAACATGAGATCACTTTCAAAGGTCTGTTTCTTTCCACCATAAACATTTCATCTTTATCTGCAAGATTAGTTCTTTAGCCTCATCTTCCACTATGCTTTTTTTCTTGGTAAATTTTTGAATTGAAAATATATATTGATAATGACTCTTTTAAAAATGTTTGATAACCCCAACTAATCATCCAAAATGCAAACTGAAACATAGCAGCCAAAGAGTAACAGCCGTGTGAGGAGCAGATTGTGACCAGGGGACACATCAAGCAAGAGTGCAAAGGGAGCCATGAAGAGTGAAAGACAGGTGCGTGGTGTGATACAGACAGTGACAATTTGAATAAGCACATTCTTGCCGCAGTGATTTCAATTGAGTACTTAAGAAACCCCTGGGTCAAATACTGAAACACAGGAGGAATGGACAAGCTCATCATGTTGGCATGGAAACAGGAAGCATAGAAGCTATGTAGTCATTTCATAAGGATGACTACTCCTTCTAGGATGCAAAGAAATTTCTTTCTGGTCCCTGAATACCTCATGTATTGTTTTTCCATGGTTTCCTTGACCCTGGATGACTGGAGTTACTGTTCCAAAATCCCCAGAGAAATCCCTTAACATTATTTTGTTAATTTTTCTTTATTTTCTTTATTTAGAAACCATCATAGCAATAACACTCGGTCTGCTGGAGTGCCCTTCCCTCTGTGTTGGCCTATGATGCTTTTCCTATGATGTTCTTCTGTATGTGTCTGACAGGAATGGATAAGTTTTACCAATCCACTCAATAAAGTCAGCATGAACTTCAGTCCCTTGGCCACAGAGTCAGGGTGGATGGGGTGAGAGTGTGGATGTATTCGTATGTGTGGCTCAGGTGACCTGGATACTGCCTCACTCAGTAACTCTTCCCAAAACACTGGGGTCATTTCTGGTGGAGATGCTAGGTAACTCTAAAGTGTTCTCAAATACTCAGTTCACCGAGGCTGACACCTCCAGTGTCTTAGGATGATGCAGCATCTGCAGAAGTGGTCTGCTGCCCCTGACTGATGGGAGTGGAGTGACAGGTTCAAAGTAGGGGTGGACTTTAATGTTGGGTAAGTGTGTCCTGAATCTTTTTATTCCCACATGTGTGATCTGCTGGAAGTTGTAGAGCTCTATCCACTCCAGGCTGTAGCAGGTGCTCCAGGGATGCATCTGTGATGAGCGGGCAGTTGTCCAGCTTGATCATCTCCAGCTGGTCGTGCACATAGGCTCCATTCCCCAGGTGGCAAATGCCATCGTCAGTGATGAGCTCACAGTGGGACAGACGCAACACCTGAAGTCGAGGACAATGTATAGAAAGTTGGGTTGATGTGTTATCACTTACCTGAACATATTCTTCTGGGTCCATCTTTTCAAGCTCACGGCAATTCCTGGCCAAAGTGGTAAAACCCACATCTGTTGGTTGAGAACATCTTGTGAATTCTAATATTCTAAGCTGAGGGCAGTTCTGACCTAGTGCATTCAGGATGGTGTCTGTGATGTTGAAGCAGCCAGGGGCACAGAGGGACTGCAATCTACGGAACTCTCTGCATATAGTAAAGAGAACTTCATCTGTGATTTGTAAGCAAGTCTGCAAGTTCAGAGTCACCACCTCAGGACAGTGTCCACCTCTGTCCTAGAGAGCTTCGTCTTCTATCTGTGTGCAGCCTTTTAAGAACAAGGCCTTTAGCCCCCCACAGCCTCTCACTAGTGCTTGAGTGCTGTCCTTGGTTCCTTGGTTACTCCAGGAAATGTTCAGCTGCTCCAGCAGTGGACACCACTCGTTCAGAGCTTTGAGAGACATGTTTGTTATTGATGTCCAGGAAGCCAAGTGAAGGTGCCTGAGTTTGAACAGAACTTGCTAAGGCTGGTACACATAGCGCTTGGCTTCTTTGTACACCCATTTAGATTCGGTACTTCATTGTTCCTACAGTTTTGTGCAAAGGTCCTTAATGCATTGTCTCCTACTCCAAGACACCTGTGAAGACTTAACCATCTTCATTGTTTTGAAATATTGTCCACTCAGTATCCCTCTGGAAATCAAATAGGTCAATTAGCTGGCAGTTGCTGCCATCCAGAGCAAGAACATTCCAGGGCCTGGAAACCTGCACACAGCAACACAAGGTAATGACATCGCGATAGGAGTTCTTTGGGAAGATTTTATTGATCACAGCTTTAGCACTATTTGAGAACATGGTCTCCTTGAACCCAAAGTGTAGCAGGCATTCCTGCTCAGAGCCATATTCCTCCTCTTTCTGGACGTCTTGGGATTGGGGCACCGCTGCCACTGATGTTGCCCCCACTGCCATCGTTGCAAAGATGGATTGCATTTCAGTGCAGGGCAGCACTGCAGGGAAGCCTCGGGGTCTAGGCTGGGCAGGTGTCTCCCTGTGCATGGCCCAGTGCGGAAAGCAGGCCTAGCACCCTGGTCAGGGCCTCTTCCACTATTCTTATGCTCATTCTTGAGTTCCATTCATTGAATTTTCCAAATGTCTCCTAATCTCAAGACCTTTTTCTACTTATGAAGGTACTGCTGACTCACAAAATGAGTTACGAAGTTCTCGCTCCTTGTTAATTTTCCAGAAGAGTTTGTGCAAAATTGATACTATTTCTCCCTTAAATGTTTGCAAAAATTCACAAGAGGCACCTTTGGTCCTGAAATTGTCCTTGAAGAAGCTATATTACAAGTTCAATTTTATAAATGAAATTTGTCCATTTTGTCTTAAGTTGTTGAGTTTATTAGGACAAAATTATTAATAATACCTTGTTTTCCTCTTATGCCTAAAGAATTTATAGTGAATATAGTACCTCTCTTTCATTTCTGGTATTCTTTATTTGCATTTTTCTTTTTTCTCTAGGGAGGACCACTATATCTAGAGGATTATCAATTTTATTGAGCTTCTCAAGGAAAGCACTATATTAGTTGCTGTATTACACATTTCTGTAAAACTAGTGGCCCAAAACAACAAAAATCTTACCTTTTCTTTGAATCAGGAGGTCTAGTAATTATATAGCTGAGTCATTGCTTAAGATCTCTCCAGTCTGAAATTCATGTGTAGATTTGCAATTGAGGTTTGGAATTCTCTTCTACGCTTACTTATTGGCAGAATTCAGCCAGATTTCCTACTTTCTTACTAGCTGCTGGGCAGGGATGTTCTCCACTCTTAGCAGTCATCCTTAAAAGCTTGCACATGGTCTCCTTTTCCACAATGGCATCCTACTTCTAGTCCAACATGGAAGCACCTGCTGCTAGTTTTTATTCTTTTTAAGGGGTCATTTGAATATTATTAGGCCCACCAATGACACTTTTGATTGACTCAAGGCCAACTGGTATAGGGACCTTAATAGCACCTGTACATTTTTTGTTATGTTATGTAAAATAATGACAATGAAGATATCCTAAGATCTTTACATATCTGACCTATAATCAAAGAGAGGGACTTGCACAGATAATATGCACTGGCCAATGAATTTGGTGAAGCAACGAGGGTTGAATCCAGTGCAGTTTCTGCTGAGGGACAAGTGAGGGGGAAAATGCATCTGAGTGCTATACAGGGTTTTTGGGGGGGCAGAGGTCAGACATTTGTGCATGTCATGTTTGTTCTCATTTTTGCTCCAACATTTATTGTTCCCTTTCATTTTATTACTTTGAGTTTAATTTGCTGTTTATAAATTGGAAGTTTAAGTCATTGATTTGAAACTTTTCTTCTTTTCAAAATAGGTATTTTATGCTCTAAGTGTACCCCTATTACTTCCTTAGTGGCTTACCATAAATATTACTTTCATATTCTTGTAGTTCAAAATAAACATTCTAAATTCCTTTTCCTTCTTTGATCAATATATTATTTAGAAGTTTGTTGCTTAATTTTTAAATAGTTGGAGGATTTTCCACAGATTTTCAGTTCACTAACTTTCTAATTTAATTCCACTTTGGTTATGAAACATACTTTGTATGGCTTGAATCCTTTCAGATTTGTTGAATCTTTTTTTTTTCTGAGCAGCTGAGGATATGCTCTATCTTGATAAATATTCTATGTGCTAATGAAAAAATATGCATTTGGTGTTGTAGGGTGATTGTTCTATGAACCTCAATCAGGTCAGAATGATTGATGATATTTTTAAAGTATTCTATGTCCTCACTGATTTTCTGTTTACTCATTGTATTAGTGATTGATATAGGTGTATTGAGTTGTATATACAATTGTGTATCTATTTATAGTTGCATTAGTTTTATTTAATGTATTTTGATCTTTTGTTATTTTTACTTATGAAACATTTGGACCATTTTCATTTACAATATAATCTCTAATTTCATTGTCTATGCAGTTTTATCTTTCTTTCTTTCTTTCTTTCTTTCTTTCTTTCTTTCTTTCTTTCTTTTTTTTTTGACAAAGTCTTGGCTTTAACATACTATTTAGCCCAAAGTGGGCTTGAATTTATACAGCTCCTTCCTGAGCCTTCAGAGGGCTGGAATTGCAGGTATGCACGGTCACACCCTGTTCCAGATAGTAATTTTTCTCTGATGTTTTTATCTTACAGAGCCAAGAGCATAGTGTGTGAAAAAGATAACTAATGCAAATGAAAAATGATCTGTTTTCATACTTTATATACATAAAAACAAATGCACAATTATATGTTGAAACAGAAAAAGATTAAAAACTGGTCTCATATGGAAGAGTGAGGTGCCACAAATTTCAAGAATGAAGCATATTTCAAGATTATATATTACATGCTGTAGGAGAGTTAAGGAAGATTAGGATGTAAATATCCTTTAGATTTAGTGTCAGGTAAGTCACTGGTGACCTTCATAAAAGTGAATTTAGGCTGGGGATTTAGGTCAGTGGTTCCAGTGCCTGCCTTGCAAGTGCAAGGTCCCAAGTTCAATCCCCGGTACCAAAAAAAAAAAGTGAGTTTAAGTGAAGCAGTGAAGACAGAATCCAGTGTGGATTGTACTGAAGGACATGTGCGGGGAAGAAATGTGTAGTATGAATAGTATACAGCTCAGGAATCTTGTGCAAAATATACTGAGTAGAATCTAGACTATTGTAGATCTTCAGTAAATGGTGGTCGTTGTTACTACTGTGATCTTCATCATTATAGTTAGGAATTTTCAGCAATTATGTTGTGATCAGTAGAAGTACAGTCAAGAATACCAAATAATAATATAATTATAAGAATAATAATAAATATTGGCAGCTAATCTTTATTGACTACTTATATTTCAGAAATTACATTCTTTATTGGTTTTAACTCAAGCTCCACACAAACCATATAATGTTAGAAGTATTAATATTTTATTTTATAGAGGAAAAAAGTGAAGGCACCTTGATCCAGATCACACAAACAGCTCATCTGTAGCTAGGAGTGTCCTTGTAGTAGTCAATTAGCTTACAGCATAGTACAAACATGAACATTTCCAAGTTCTATAACTTTGGGCAAAGTATTTAATACTCTAGGCCCTAGGATCTTTACTTGTACCCTCTTTATGGTTGAGTGGGATAATGCATATCAACCTTTAGTAAGTATATAATGAAATTATTATTTTATTATTCTCAGTCATGTCTTATAAATATCCATGTGGTTGTCATTGCTTACAGTGCACAGATACATTCTTGCCGAAATGAACACATAAGGAGGAACATGCCTATTGCATAAGAAATATGGATAACATAGCTGATAACATCATCAAAGTTTCACAGAAGTCTCAGAAACATCACTCAAGTGGCTTCTTCCAAGATAAGACCTCTAAATGGATAGAAAGCATACAATTTGATTTCCTTTTAAATTAGTGAGAGACTCAGCAGTATTTTTTTCTAAAAAACAGAAATGTAGTATGTAATTTTGGAAATATGCTCAAGAGATTTACTACTCTACAAGAAATCCCAGTTTGAATGAGGTGGACCACAGTTCATGCACAAAGTATGTATTGATTTGATTTAAACTAAATAGGTACCCTCTGACTTAAAATAATAGTTCGTATTTGTTCTCACACTATTATATAGTACTTTTATATGATTATAGTATCTCTAAGTTGTACTTAAATTTTAACATATTCTTACATTATATCTCCATGTTGTCCTGTAGAACCCTCAAATTCAACATATCATAAAAGTAATATCTCCCCCTCAAGCCTCTTCTTCTTCCTATATGTGGCCTCCCAATAACTGGTACCAAGTGTCCCAGATGGGTATTCCTTGGCTCCTCCCAGTCTATTATTCCTTGATGAAATAAATCTCCAAGGTAATATTGATTCTGAATCCATCTACATCTTTCCAGGTGGAAGCTTCCTTGTTTTTTTCTTATAGGCTAACAACATAGCACTTAACTATCTCACAGTTCTAACCTATGCACCAACCTCCCTTTCCCTCTCCATTTTTTATACAATGCATTGATGAGTAACCTTTCAAGAGCTTAGGTGTGAAATGTTCTGTAGGGCATTGTTATACACCAGAATGGGGTAATGGGAATGGTTGGAGTAATTGGGAGTGTTTCATGGTTATCAAAGAGTCACGAATAAAAAAGTGATTGAGTCTAGAAAAAACCATTGTCAACAATTTCATCCGTTATTCTGTGATTATTAAAAGTTATTAAAAATTATTGAAAAGTGCTTTTTGAAGGCTCAGTGGAGAGATGATTAATACAAGCAAGATTTGACATGAATTTCTATGTCTTTTATGTGCTTTGGGCCTTAGGTTTGAATTGTGTGCAGAAGGATTTCTAAGTCAGTTACAGAGAAAGCAGTATGTTAACATCAGCCTTACAAAGGAATTCTCTGGCATGAGTCTGCTGAATTACTGACATTTAAAACATAAGCTGTCACTGGTTGACTTTCAGAAGCATGTTCACTGAAATGAGTTGTCATCAATCAATTAACAGGCTTAAAACTCAGCATTTACTTGCTTCCATGACCATAGATTTGTCCTGGATATGTTTGAAAGGTTTATAATAGCTACTTTTTTGGGTATCTGTTACCATAGCTATTGCTTAATATCTTTTTTCTTCTAGAAACATGGGAACTTTTTCATTCTTATCTACCAAAGCATTTCCCCATATTCTATATGTAATGATTTATTTCATTGCCTGTCTTTATGACTATGCAAAACTCTAAATTCAAGGCTGTTTCTCTTTTAGTTCATCTTGGTACCCAGTATAATATACCCATATGTCTGGTATATGATAGTTATTCAATAAATCCTTGTTGAGTGAATGAGTTAAAGTAATCTATATTAAACTTGGCACTATTGACATTCTGGGCCCAATAATTCTTTGTTGTGTGAGGTTGTCCTCTGCGTTATAGGATGATTAGCACTACGCCTCTCCTTTACCCAGTAGATGTCAGAGACACTTTCTCTGTAGTGACAACCAAAGTTGTTTCCAAACAGTACTAAACATTTCTTGGGGGGGGGTATTAAATCACTCCAAGCTGAAAACCACAGGGGTATATAGTCAAATGCTCAGACTTTAAGAGACTGAAACATTGAATTCAAGAGATATCCTTGCTTTATTCATTTAAGTATCACTTCTGATTCCCTTCAATATCATAATATCAATTGTGTTTTTAAAAATGCCCTAGGTTTAGTAAAATGAAAATGAGGACAAATTTAAGATGGGCAGATAGATGATCCCTTTCAAAATGGTTTGGAGAGTTTATTGTCATAGTGGAAACAAGCCCCCTTGCTAGGTATTTCACTGAGAAAATGTGTGTCCTATGGTCTGCTGTGCCTTAAAACAGTCTCATTTATTTATGCTCCCCTCAGGCATAGGTATTTAGGTACTTGTTATTATTCTATTTTAACATGTGAGAAAACTGAAGCCCAGTGTTGTTAGTGGACTTGCCAAAGATCATATAATGACCAAATGATGGGGTTTTTTTTAACCCAGGCTTATCTGTGCAGCAAACTTGCCCTCTTTCTGAATAATACCTATAAAGGTAACTGCAGGAAAGGCAGGGAGATGGGGGCAGGTGCTTTATACTTCTGATGAAACAAAGCATTAGATAAAAATCTGAGCTTGCCAGCAGTTTATTCATGGGAGAGTTTCCTCCCTCTGTCCTGGAAAGTTCTGCAATCTGTTCCTGAAAAAGAGGCAAACACCCTGCTAAATAGAACCAAGTCGCAGCTGCAACCCATCTCACACAGACCTTGAGCAAAACAATAAGCACCACTGACCCCAGGGGGCCCAACATACAAAAGGGAAGTACTCTTGTTGCTAGAGAAAAAATTTTGGAAGAAATTTGTAGAACAATATGAATCAATATATTGACTTTAAATAAATTTTTGCATACTAATTTAATATTTTTTGATTAAGAAATGGCTGAAATAACCGGTAATCTGGAAATAAAACAGTGCGATGTAATAATGGGGTCTATTTTTAAAATTTTCTGTCTTGTGATTAAACAAGTGCAAACCTAGGAGAAAACATTTTTGTCAACAGTTTTATCCATTGTTTTGTGATTTTCTTGTGTGAGCATGATTTTGAGAGTTTCAAAATAGAAATGATTAATATAAAATTTTCTTCAGTTATTTGTGTGTTGTACAGTGATGGAATATTCAGTTTTTCTTAAGATCTGTCACAAATTCCAATACCATCTTTGTACTTTGGAGTTTTCTCTTTTAGCAAAATTTACAAATTTAGAGACATTATCCACAACTTTCTGCTTTGATGACTATTCCTTCTATATGAGGTTTAATTATACATTGAAGTAAAGGGAAACTAAGTACAATATTTTATTAGTAAAAAATGTTCTGATGAAGCTTTTAACTTTTTAAAAGATACAGGTAAAATTCTTCAAGCTTCAGTGAAGTAAAGCATGCTAGAAATATTCTCACACCTATCATTGGTACCAAGGGAAATCAGCTGAGAACTGTTTATTTAAATAAATTATTTATAAGAGAATGCACAGATCTCCATTTCTATGCTTTTTATCTCATAAAATGTATTTTTTCTGTGTGAGAGCTGTTCTGCTGGAACAAAATAAAACTATGAAGAGTAACAGGGTATGTGAATACTGATGTAAGGCTAACGGGAATAAAAGTCGCAATGGTTGCTTTTTGTTTAATTTCACATTTCACAAAGTAATTCTCCCACACATTTCCACACTTTATCTTCACAATAGCCCGATGATTTAGATGAGTTTTTGTGCAAAATGTCCTATTTCTGGCCAAATTTATCATCATCTTATTCTTAATAGTTTTATTAACTGGGATTGAGGATAGGAATTTAGGGAAGCTCACCCTAAGACTCCAAGTCAATACAGTACTTCTGACTCCGTGTTTTCAAATATATACGTGTAGGGAAAAGGCACCTATTTCCTATGTTATAGTAGCAGCCACTGTTATTCATAGGCTGCTCCGTGCCATGTACTGTCTTTGTACTACAGATTGGCTTAATATCTCTACATTTGCACAACCACCCTGCACAGCAGACCATACTTTCACTCTGTAATTGTAAAGACTAAGGCTCGATTACATTTTTAGTGCTATCTCCAAGATCATAAAACTTATAAACACTGGTGCACAGATTTACTTCCATGTCTGTCTGATTCTAAAACTTGTTGTTTTTAATTGCTTTCTGAGCTCTCCAATTGGTCGTTATTACTATTATTAGTGCTATTACCTTCAGTTTAACTTTTTGTTAATGTTTTATCCCTTTGACATTATGTTTATTTCTCCTGAGTCTTTACTTCTTATCTTATTCTTTTAATAATAATTGTTCTCTGTTTAACACTTAACAGTTTACCCCAAACATCACCCAGGCAGCGCAATTGTTTACGTACTATCAGGAGCATCAGTTGGGCAGATGTTATTTCAACCAGTGGATTCTTGTTTGCATGAGATGCACTCTTACTTCTGTTTATTTGTTTCATATTGACTATTTTTTGCATAGTTTTTTATTTAGAATGTTGTATTCTCATTTGATGTTTGTTTCTGGTGAAATCTAATAATAAGTTCTGGTTATTTTCCTTTACTAATTCATGTTTTATTTTATTCGTGAAAAATAACCTATAATTTTGTGCTACAATCTATAAAAACTTATTGTAAGTGCATTAGATATAATTTTTATACTTCTCCAGAACTTGGTGATTTTTTTTTTACAATACAAAATAGACACATTTGGGAGACTGAGACTGAATAGGAAGGAAGTGTCAAAAGATCTGCAAAAGAAAAAACTGAAAAATGGAGAAATGTTAGCACATCAGAGAGGAAAAGTCTGTAAACAGAAAAGACATTTCCTTATTGTCAACTGTTCATAATGCAGAAATGATAGAACTTAAAAGAAGAAGTTAAAGTAAAAAATTCCAATCGTGGTCAATGATTATAATAATTCTATGGGTGGTGTTGACAAAGTTGACCAAAATTTAACAAGCTATCCTGTAATCAAACAGTGAGGAAAAATATTATTACAAAACACTTATGCACCTTCTGGACCAAACAATATGAAACTCGTTCGTTATTTCTTCAAAACAAGAAGGTTTAAAAAATCATTTACAATTTAGATTAATAGATTAGATTTAGAGTAATAGATCAAATAATTGAAAAATACAGGATAGTAAAACACCAACCAAGACATCCATCATCAACATCTTCACCATTGCTTTTAATGGGTAGACATTTTAATGAAATTATACCACCAAAAAAAAAAAAAAGAAAAGGGCAACATGACAGTGTAAAATGTGTTGTTCAAAGAAAGATAATAATGCAAAAAGAATTTGGAAAGAGACTAGATACTACTGTCCAGATTGTAATGTATTGTATATTGAATATTTTAAGATATATCATACACAGAAAAATTATTGAGTAAATTTGATAAAATTATAATTTTCTGTTATATTTATATTTCCTGTTACCTTTTGAAAATGTGCACTTTTTGGTCATCCTTTATTTAAATAATTGGACTGGTAATTGGTTAATTTTAATTATTTTTATTTTGCTTTCTGCTCCTTAAGGCAAGTAGGAAGCATGGTAGTTGAAGAAACAGTGAAAGAGAGGTTGGAGATGTCTCCCAAAACTCCCCCATTTCTCTGCCTTTGGATATCTATACATTTATTTTAACACTGATGCAAAAATAATTTTTAAAAATCTTTTATGTAGACTTCCTAGAATACCCATAGTTTTAAGATTTCCAAGGCAATGAGAACTCTCTCTGCAGAAATTGTCTTAGACTTAATGCAAAAGTGAGGTTCAGTTACAATTGCTGCATAACCGTTCAAATTCATTGTTTGATACAGCAACTGTTTTGTTTTGCTCACAGTTTCTGTGAACCAGGAATTCAGAGAGTAAAGAGTAGGCATGGCTTATCTTTGGTTCACTAAGCCTGAGACCTCAGCTGAAAGACTCCAAAGCTAGCGCTGTAGTCCTGGGAAGACTCCCACTCACACTGCTGGGGTTTGATGATATGGATGGGATGGAACTTCAGAAGTAGCTGTTGCGCCAGATCATCTATTCATGGACTCTGCCTCCATGTAGCTGCTTGGACTTCTTTGCAACAGTATGACCAGATAAAAAAGGAAATGTCCTGAAGAAAGCAGGATACATTATTTTTTCTCTGACCACATCTGAGAGATCACACTATGCCACTTATGCCTTAGTGACAGCCCACCCAGATTTGAGGGGAGGAAGTATCACTTCTGCCTCTGGGTGGAAGTAATGCTGAAGACAAACACTGAGGATGAGAGATGTTCTTGGTGTCATTTTGAAAAATATAACCTGCTCTCATTAGACATTCTGTTTTTGACCAACATTAGAGAATGGCCACAAAGCTTTTTTTTTTTGGTACCGGGGATCAAGCTGAGGCAGGCAGCAGCACCACTGAGCTAAATTCCCAGCCCACACAGCTTTTTATCTCATATGTTAGTACATTGTTGCTTTTGGTTTTACATCGAAATCCATGTAAATCATACATAACTTACATAATTTCCTTGTATCTGTCCTATTTGGGGTAAATGACATGTGCTTAGGTTTATAGTACCCTGTGGTTGATCTTTCAATCTTCACTATGTAGATACATAGTGGGGCTATTATGTCTGAAGGACAAGAAGCTTAGATTGGCAGTTGAAATGGGTAGCTTTGTTTGGAACTGTAAAAGAATGACAGTATTGTTCTCATGTGGGTTATTTTTACAGGGATATTTTATAGGGTAATTCTTTTCCAAATATTTTACTGAAGCTGAGAATGGTGAATTGTGAACCAGGAGCTGCTCAAGTTAGAAATTTTACTTTACTTCTGCTCTTTGCACTATTATAAATTATATAAATCATACAGAAAAAGTTTGGGGTATTTATTGACCACAAGTAGCAGAAAATGTAATAATGGTTTTTGCGTATATTACCTTACTTAATCTTCACAAATCTGAGATAGGCCACTTACTTTTTTAAAACTGAGGATATAGTCCAACAACACAGGGTCAATAGGGATCAAGCTTGGATTACACTTTTGGATTTTTTTCTCCAAAGAAGACTCTATTCACTTGATTTGGACATGTTAGTGCTTTCCATGTTTGTAGTTTTCCTTACAATAGTCTTTCTATTGTCATAATTTTTTGCCATGACTGTTATAGAGTCCATTTGTGCTTGTAATTGATGCCAAGGGAGCAAGCGAGTACTAGTCCATTTTCCATTACTATAATAATAAAATATCTGAGTTAATAAACTTAAAAGAGGAAAAGAGGTTCATTTGTCTTTATAATTTTGGCAGTTAGCCCTATTGCTTTTGGGTCTGAGGCAATATTTATGGAGGAAGCATTTTAGATCAATCTTCTCACCTTATAATAGCTGGAATGTGAAAGAAATAGGAAGAAAGAGACTGGGGTCCCATACTTGCTTTTGAGTATATGCCTCCCAATGACCTACCTTCCTTTCACTAGGCTCCACCTCTTAAAGTATCAACCACCTCCCAGTAGTGTCAAGGTGGAGACTAACTCTTTAACACATGGACTTTGGGGGACTTTCCAGATCCAAACTATGGGAAATAAGCTTTGAATTTTAACAACATTTTTTGACTCTCTGAGGATCTCTTGAGATTTTTGTCTCTTGGGCTTTGAAAGATGCTTCCCTGCACATCCCTTAACAATGTTGACAAAAACTGTTTTATCTACTCTCCTAGTTTCTTCTGATTTGACTGACTTTCAGGAAGACAAATATATATATATATATCAAAATACATATATGTATCAAAAAATATATATCAAAATATATATCAAAAATAGATATATCAAAAATATCTATCTATCTATCTATCTATATAGATAGATAGATATATAGATATATAGATATTTGGTACGGGGGATCTAACTCTGGTCCTTTTGCTTGTGAGGCAGGCGCCCAAACCACTGAGCTAAATCCTGGGCCAAGGCCAAAAATATATTGATGGGTTATCAAAGCAACCCTAGAAACAAGCCACACGCAAGAGCTCATAGAATTTAAAACTTACTATAAACCTACATTATTTTCATAAAACTTCACAATAAGGCCTAATGGAAGGATATCCTAGATTTGGCAATAAAGGTTCTAGGATATAATAATCAAATAGAAATTTAAAAACTATTCCTTGGGCCGGGGATTTAGCTTAGTGGTTTCGCCGCCTGCTGCGCAAGCGCAAGGACCCAAGTTTGATCTCTGGTACCAAAAAAAAAGCAAGCAACACCCCCAAAATATTATTTCTTTTTTATTATTTTGTTTTAATCAAATAAATTAACTAATATCATGCATGAGTTATAATTTAATCTGTAACATTGAGCGTGTGTCTTTGAGGACACAATGTTGGGTAACAGAAGCATCTTAATAATTGCAAGAAATTTGACAAAAAGTATAATTGGAGGGTACAAAATGATTAGTATTTTGAATATAATTGTCTACAGACAAGTGGAAGAACAAAGAAGGCATATTTAATCACCAGATGGTCTAAGACATAATAATTTATTTTCAGATTTAATAATTGAAAAATACATACTTAGAAATAATTATGCTTTCACCATGAAAATATAAGAATATTAATTATGGTTTTGTGAGTTAGCTTGAGGTCCTATACTTATTAGCAGTGTGTGAAATTAATAAAGTAAAATATATCAAG
>NW_004624802.1:4846694-4868352 GCF_000247695.1 Heterocephalus glaber | reverse complement strand
TTGTGGGGAGTTGATACATATACATAACACATTTTAATACTTTTTTCATCAGTTTGCATCCCCTCCCTCCCCCACTCCATTTCTGATTTTCTTTACATTTGAGAATGATCTGTCTACTTCCTATTTTGTTTTTTTGGTACTGGGGATTTAACTTGGGTCCTTGTGCTTGCAGGGCAGGGAGCAGAACCACTGAGCTAAATCTCTGGCTCTACTTCCTATTAACTATTTTTTATTTTGGTCTTTATTTATAATTTGGGTTGTTCATATAAGAGAAGCCTGCAATATTTAATCTTTGTATCTGATTTATTTCACTTAACATTATGATCTCAAGATGGATCCATTTTCCTACAAATGATTGAAGTTTTTCTTTATAGCAGTGTAGTACTACTGCAGAGGACTGTAATATTGATTATGCCCAAAGGAGACTATAAAGAGTTAACCCCACAATTGGCTTGTTTATAGAAATGAGTCTGGCTGAAGCCTGGGTGATGAGGTTAGAGTAACTCACACCCAAGTTCCATTCCCACAACTAAAACCTTCAGACTAGAAGGACAATGTTCCAATTATAATCATATATTTTGTCTATTCTGTTCCTAATTTGAGAATGCTTTGTCTTGTCCTTTATGAGCCTTGTTTACATTAATTTCCATAGAAACCACACATTGCATTTACTCCAATTGATTGTCAATAAAAGTCAATGCCTGGGACTGGCCAGAACCCTTGTCAGTTGCACTGGCATTGATCATCCTGGCACCCCACTTTCTCTCTCTTAGTTCTCTTACTGTATTCTTTTTCTCAGGTCTGCATTGTATACTAGGCAGGTGGGTACTGGAAACTTACTGTAGGGGTCTCTACCAATTGGCATCCAACATGGGGCTTGAACCAGGAGCAATCACCTGCTCAGTGAGACTACTCAAAATAAAAAGGAAATAAGAAAAAGAAAGCAAAGAATCCACGATAAAGTGCACCTTGCATCAAGGTCAAGAACAAGCACAAAATCCCAGAGAAAAAGAGGTATGTGCTTCAGATGCAAGAAGGTAGCAAAGCTAGTCAGCTGAGTGGAAAACACAGGGTAATCACTTTCAACCCAAGATGGCCTGCAGTGTTGAAATAAATACTGCAAAAGATAGTTAAATATAATATCATTTTTTACAAACAAGAACTTTAGATATGGAACTTAGGGTGAATGTCAAAAATAACAGCTCAACAAAGAAGAAAAGTTATCTCCCTTAAGACTTTGAGACTTTGACAACTTGGAGCTTTGTGTGCTCTGTTTTGCGACCTGAACAACCAAGCCTGGGAGCCTCTCAAGCTTCTGCTCCGTGCAATCAGCCACTGGTGAGAACTGTTTAGTTTTGGTCTTAGAACAACTGCTTGCCAAATCTGTGGTCTTTCACACTGGGGACTTGCCTCTCTCAGAAAATGTGACATTGTTAAAGGCAAGCTCCAGTGCTTCTCCTCTAGAGGAGGTTGAGCTGCCTCCCCCTCTGCTTGAGTTGCTAAGATCACAGGTGCACAGGAGATGGGGGCAAAAGCATGAGGAGAACTGCTTGGCTTTAGTGCACTGGAGGGTGCTGGCAGGGTGCCGTGGTCAGATTCAGAGAGGGTTCAGCAGGGCTTGCACTGATTGGAAAGAACTGAAATGAGAAAATAAGTAAGGGATTGAAAACAGCTAGGAAAGCTCTGAAGAGCATAAAGCAAAATAGTGAGAAAAAACACTCCTGGCTTTAAGAGCCAAGGCAAGCTGCTGCAGCAAAGGTCTGGAATCCAAAACAAAGCCAGAGAAACTACAACTGTGCTGTACAAGACATCAAGAGGTTTTACAAGAGAAACCAAGTTACAAATTTTAGCTAATTGATAAATATATCTTTGTTTCCATTTGAGTTGTTGTTTAATTGGTTTGCTTAAAACATTTCTTGTGCATTGCAAATTCTTGAATTTTAATTATAGGATTACCTTGCTTTTTTCTGTACTTTGTTGATGAAGAACTCAAGGTTACTACTGTTCTATTGGCAGTTAAATTTTAAAATGTAACAATCTGAGAACAGGAAAAGAAAAGGGGACCCTTTAAAATTTTAACAGCTGAAGACAAGTTTGTTATAGAAGGTTTATAGTAAGTGAAATGGAGGAAAAATATCAAGAAAGCTAAAAGTAAAAGATATATTTTTGATATGAAAGCATTTTGTATGTTTGTTTTGTTAGAAGGGTAAAGAAAGATATACAAGACCACAAGGCCTAGGCTAATCAAGTGAAGCAGTGGGAGTGGAGAAGGAACAAAGAAATCTATAACTGGTTGTGATCAATTAGTTGTAAACACCACTGCACTCAGACTAGCCTAAGTGTACCAAAGTACCTAAGTGTACCAGAAGGCCTAGGTACGTCGAGAAGGTGTGCGGAAGTCATTTATGTATGTATTTATGTATGCTTGCTTGTTGGTTTCAAGTTTGTTATAAAAGCTTTGCATTTACAGGCATAAAGAAACTTATATCAATGAATATTACTTAAATATATTACTGTAATATGTTTACATTGGCCATCTTCAAAGGGTTAAGTTCTAAATATGTTATTGTGATATGTTTACACTGGTCATCTTCAAAAGATTAAATTTTCTATGAGAAAAACAACAAGGTTTTATTGAAAAGATGCTTCTGGTATCAAATTAAATTAAAGGGCATAAGGTTTCATACATATAATTGTGATAATTATTATTGTTAATTTTCTGGTATACTAAATGAATTCATGCTTTCTGACTGTACAGTTTTATTTATGATAATAACCTCCTTTTGATTCAGGTATTTGCCTTTCTCTTACACTCTAACTACTTATGATAACAGGTACATTTATAGCCTGATGTATTTTCTTTAGATGGCATCCTATCAAAGGATAACAATTTAGATGAGAAATTTTTGTGTTTTGGGGGGAGAATGAGTGCATTTAACAATGGCTATTTTATATTAAGATGTACATTTAAGTGTGTTACAAAGATAATGTCAGCATAATTGTCATGCTAAAATATTATGTGTGGCTCTTGATTTGAAACTTTTTTTTCTGTGAACATTTTATAGGAATTCAATTACTAGAACAACCATGATTGATAAAAAATAACAGTCTTCTAACTATATTTTATATTTCAAAGTGCTTGATATCCAAGTAAAATTATAATAGTTAAGTTCACTATTCCAATTGCAATGCTAATGTTATTGATCTTCTCCTCTGGGTGTTCAACAACTCAAGTTTAGAGACCAGAACTAGAAAGGTAAGTAGGCTAAGAAGACTGCCAATATTTTGGCCCTGACCCTTCAAGGTCTGCAAATGACCCAGGACATGAAGAACCTTTGATACAAGATCCTACAACTTTGGTAAGTTACCCAAGCTCCTGAGCAGGGAGATTGTTGGACACCAAAAAGATAAGACTCAATAGTGTGCCAAAGGAGAGTCACTTGTAGGGAAAAATCTCCCATGCTTTCACAGAAAGCAACATGATCAAGCAAGGCTGTGACACATCCTGATGGCTTACACTAACAGGAGCTGAAAAGCTCTATACAAGTTTAAAAGTAATGCCTTTGGAGACTTAATTGATCTTGATAGACAGCAAGGAGTTAATTTTAATTAATATAGGTCTCACCTTAACTTGGTCTTGAACACCCAGTAGAAAAGTATAACCCAAAGATATATAAAGTCAAGACCATAGTAATAAAGCTGTATATAAGAAGGGGCTCCAATTCCTGACCCCTACTGGTAGTTTCCAGCTACACTGGTGACTCACCCCTGTTATGGGTCATTAGAAAAAACTATGGTAAAATTTATAGACCTCTACAAGAGTTTTAAAATTTTTTGGCTAAAATTGTTTCTTGAAATCATTAAATTTTCAATCTTTTTACAGATGAAATTAAAAGAAATATTATGATAAAATATAAGACTTATAGATAACCTCCATTAATAAAAGGGTCTAAGAGTCAGCAGGTTACAATTACTATTTTAGTCCTTTAAAAAGTTTCTAAACATGGCTCTTTCCCTAAACTGCTTTTTCATTTTAGTACTTATACTTTGATTATAATGCTCTAATTTCTTAAAAAAATTTGTTTATTCTTGCCTATAGGCTGCCAGACTCCAAGTGATCATATAGATAAAATCAGCAGCCAGGGATTTAGCTCAGTGGTTCCAGCACCTGCCTCCAAAGCACAAGGTCCTGATTTCAATCCCTGGTACCAAAAAAAAAAAAAAAAGAAAAGAAAATCAACAACAAATTTGTTAGATTTTTTTTTTAACCAAAATCCATCAGATTGACTTTATAAAGAGAGTTTATAATTGGAAAGTAAATATATACAAAAATAGATATACAGACATGTTCTGGATATTAATGTTGTCAAAGTATGTCCTAACTAAAAGGTAAATGGCTCAATACAATTAATAACATAGGGGCCAGCATGTGCTTATTTTTCAACAGAAAATAAAAAGATGCTATGGCCATCATCCCAGAATGTACCACCATGGACCAAGAAGATGGATTCGCTGCAAGCAGCATGATGTGACACCCCTGCTGAAAGCCATGCAAAGGCTGCATCTGATTAACTCTCCTTACCTTCTACAGTCCTGGGACCTGTAAAGATCACCAAACCTGATGCAGCTGCTGTTTTCAAACAGAGAAGGGGGAGATGCAGAGGACTGCAATATTGATTATGCCCAAAGCAGACTGTAAAGAATTAACCCCACAATTGGCTTGTTTATAGAAGTGAGTCTGGCTGAAGCCTGGGTGCCGAGGTCAGAGTAACTCACACCCAAGTTCCGTTCCCACAACTAAAACCTTCAGACTAGAAGGACAATGTTTCAATTACAATCATATATTTTGTCTATTCTGTTCCTAATTTGAGAATGCTTTGTCTTGTCCTTTATGAGCCTTGTTTATATTAATTTCCATAGAAACCACATGTTGCCTTACTCCAATTGATTTGTCAATAAAAGTCAGTGCCTGGGACTGGCCAGTGCCTTTGTTGGTTGCACTGGCATTGGTCATCCTGGCACCCCACTTTCTCTCTCTTAGTTCTGTCTCTTAGTGTATTCTTTTTCTCAGGCCTGCATTGTATACTGGGCAGGTGGGTACTGGAACCTTACTGCAGGGGTCTCTACCAACTATACTATATAAATAGCACATTTATTAAAATGTTAAAGGAAAGAGGACATTCCTTTACCTTTACTCTCTTAATTTTCTTAAAATATATATTGTAAATCTGTTGTTTAAAAAAAATCTGAAGAGGAATCCAGTCCTGCATCTTGCACAGATAGAGGATTCTGCCCCTCAAATGATGTTCACCCACTGGCAACTTCTGGCCCATAAATTCTTTGTCTTGGCTGTGGCCACTCATCAACTCCAAGACCACTTTGTGTTTTGTTTCCCCTTGGCACTGGGCAGCAGAGGCACCAACCAACCTACCAACCCAATCTTAGAGAAGGCCAACACTTTGGGAGAGAAGGTAAGCCCTAGAAAGTTGGTAACTCGAAAGACAAGTAATGGACCAGGCCAGCAATTCTAGTCCAAAGAAAAGTCCATGGCTATTTTAACCTACAAAAACAGGATGAGGTTTTATTCCAAAAATGACTCCTTCACAGCAGGCTAGAGTTGGAAAAGAAATATAGGGTGGCACCCACTATATTGCCTGAGAGTGTTCAATCATGCTCCATACTGGGAAGAGTTGTTTAAGACTGAGCCACAGACTACTCCACTTCAGAGTTTCGAGGGTTACCCTCCCACAATGGCTTAGTGAAAGACAACCATAGGAGAAAGCATGGAGAGAGTACAGGCTAGACATAGGCCCCCAGAGAAGTTTAAGCTCAGGCTGGGAAGGGCATGGTATGTGACCTCAGTAGTGAGAAACCAGATCCAGTTAATGTGTCTTTCAGAGGAGGCTGGATTTGAAAGTGTTGGCATTAAGTCCTACAATCTACTTGAATCCCTGCCTTATGGCCTACATTCAGCAGAGGCTGATTTGTTTTCCCACCTACAAACATGAGTGAGGGCACAGCTTGGCTTGAAGTTGCCACAGTCAGGGATGTATGGTCAGAGAGGTATCTGGAACACAGATTGCACCACACAAACTCACAGGTGGTAAACCCAGGTGAAGAAAATTGTGACTTGCTAGATTTTAAAACTGCAGACCCTGGAAAAAAATCATTCAAAAATAGGAATTTTAAAGACTTGATTCATTGTTTTTTTTCTTCATTGCTTTTTGGGGGGTTGAAGTTTATTCTCTTTTTTTTTTCTTTTCTCCTTTTAAGTTTGTTCCTTCCTATGTTCTTTTTTCCTTTATTTTGCTCTCTTTTCTTATTTCTTCTTTTTCTTGTTCATTTTTATATTACTGTTATTAATACTGTTAATTTCCTTTTACTTTACTTTTCTCATTCTCTGGCCTCCTACTTCCTTCATCTTTACTAGTAAATCATTAAGCTTTATGAATCTTTAAATAATTAGCTAACTCTATGCTATTACTGTTGAATGCTGTTCTATTGTTGGTGGAGGTAAGGTTTCCCATTTACTTGATATTTACTGAGATCAATATTTGGTTTGTCTTAATGTTTATACTATAATTATGGATCTCTCTTCTTTGTTTAATGGTGATACATTATTGGTCTGTAGGTTATGTCAATATTCAGTTTGTCTTTGACACTACTATTGTTGCTGATTTTATTACTATAGAGAAAGTGATATAATTGTTGCTCTTAATTGGTTTTCTATGTATGCCAATATTTGGATTACTTTTGTGTCATTAACAATATTACGGCCCATTTCTGGATAACTGGGTTCTGGGCCAAATCCACTGCAGCTCCTTGCCCATATAAATGAGCAGGTTAGATTCTGAACAGAGGCAAAAGCCTATAGTTAACTACACCCAGAGGGCATCACTGAAAATCAGATATTAAAGAGTTCTTCATAATAGCAACAAAGCCTTACAGTATAATCAACCCATAAGCTTCAATAAACAAATGGAAACATGAGGAGACAAGGCAAAAATTTCTCCCAAAACTCCCAACTCTACCAAAGGTTATCTATGGGGTATTGAGATGGAGGAAATCAAAAGCCACACAGTTGAATTGTTTGAAAGGATAACAGAGGACACAGAAAATGGATTGATAAGATGCTTAAAGAGCAAAAGAAGATATAACTAAACATAATGGACTTAATAAAACAATAAGTCTACAAAAAACAAAATCCAAAATTATGCTGTATACGTGAAACACATTTAGCCCAAAAAGAAATTCACAGAGTAAAAACAAACAGACAGAAAACAATACTTTATGTAATGAAAACCTCCAAAACAAATAGAAGTAACTATCTTATTTTCAGACAAAGTAGACTTCAAGTTAAAGCTGATGAGAAGAAGCACAGAAGGTCATTAGATAGTCATTAAGGAAACAATTCTACAGGAAGAAATAACAGTTATAAACATATATACATTAAACATTGGTACACACAACTTCATAAAACAAATGCTACTGGGCGTAAAAGATCAAATAAACAGCAAAGTAATTATAATGGGGGACTTCAATGCCCCACTGTCACAAATAGACAGATCAACTAGACAAAATATCAACCAAGAAATATCAGTTGAATCAAACCTTTGAACAAATGGACTTAATAGATATCTACCATGTTCCACACAACAACAGAATACAGTTCTTAGCATCGCATGGTATTTTCCCCAAAATAAACCATGTAAGCGTCAATAAAGCATGCTTAGGTAGATGCAAAAGAATAAAAATTATGCCATACATATTATCAGATTATAGTTCAAGGAAATTAGAAATCAATACCAAAAGAAATTATAGAAATTATGCAAACATGTGGAAATTAAACAACATAGTCATAAATAAATCGGTGGGTCACAGAAGAAATAAGTGGACTTTAAACCAAAACTGATCAGAAGTAAAGAATGTCACTACATTTTGATTAAGGGAAAAATTCAACAGGAATAAATAAGTTATAAATAATTCAGTTCCTAGAATTAAACTATAATGCCCATACAAAATGCCAGAACTTATGGGACACAATGAAAGAAATCCTAAGAGGGAAGATTATAGTGGTGAATGTCCACATCAGAATAACAGAGGGAATGATGTACCTCAAGGTCCTAGAAAAAGAAAACAACACTGAGATATTATCTTACTCCAGAAAGAAATTTGATTTCACAAGAAATTAAATAATCACAAATACTGGTGAGGCTGTGAGGAAAAGGGAGCTCTACTATGTTGTCGGTGGGAATGTAAACTAATATATACACTGTGGAAATCAGTATGGAGATTCCTCCAAAAACTAAAGCTATAAATTCCATTCAACCCAATTATTCCCTTTTAAGTATCTTCTCAAAACAGTTAAAGACATCATATTACAGTGGTACATACATGCCCACATTTATAGCAACATGTTTCATAATAGCTAAATCTTGGAAGCAGCATATTTGTCCATCAGCAGATAACTGGATAAAGAAAATATGGTATTTCCACACAATGGAATACCACTCTGCCATAAAGATGGATAAACTTGAGTCATTTATATGAAAAATGGATGCACCTTGAGACCATGTTAAGTGAAATAAATCAGACATACAATTTCAATATCACATCTTTATCTCATATGAGAACCCCAAAATATAAACAAAGAGCAAAAATAAATGATAGGAAGTAGGGCAATAGATCTTTTTCAGTTAGGTAGGGGATCATGAGATGGAGAGAGGGGGCAGGGAGGAAAGGGAAAGAATATTTAAAAAAGAATTGATGTGCATTATATACATGCACCAACTCCTCACAAGGGATGTAATCATTATATAATGTAAATATGTATTAATAAAAACTGAAAAAAATCTCTGAAGCATAGAATGTCCATGGTCAATTAAGTTTGAGATACTCAGAAACTTTGATTTTAAGTGTTCTGACACAGACAGTAAGATATTCTTATAAAAAATCTGTAACTTTATATATGAAGGGTGTTTTGTATGTATTCATATAGATATAAGAAAATATCCATCATTTTCTGAATGTGTCTTTTCTCATTTTCCTCAGTTTCTCATGTTATTCCACCCTTTTATCTCCTTGCTCTGCTTTTCATTCTTGAAATGCCAAAACAAGGAGACAGGGTAGAAACAAACATTCATCAACATTTAATAAACATTAATTAAAGTGCTTTTTCAGTGTGAAAAAAACAGTTAGAAAAACTGGTTAAGGAAATATACAAATTGGTTTTCCTGCAATCTAATGTTTAGTGAAGTATTGTGCTTCCAGAAACAGGACTCAGATATGCTTCTGTATCATGTGGGCAGGAGCCTGAAGCTGTATGTGTGCTCCACTCTCTGTGTGGAGAGACAAGGTGACCTTCAAGGGTGGTGGGGAAACATGCAGCTGAACGTGGGGGTCAGATAGGGGATGAACTTGAAATTCGAAGCATCTGAGTGCCAGTGAGAACCACGAAGAAGAACAGAGTTAACAAGGAGGCTAGATTGTAATTCCTTCACTGTAAGGAAGGAACACACCCCAAATTCTACCAGTTATGGAGCTTCAGCAGGAGATCCATCAAGGCTTACTAGGGAGACCAGGAGATATGAATTAAACCTCATGGAGGGTCAGTGGGAACTGACAGAGAAGGATGGGGGTCCCTTTCTCTAAAGCCTTGGAGTGTCTATAAAAATGCTTCCCTTGGAACTCACATGTCAGTATGGGAAAGATTAGGAGTGAGGGAGATTGTTTGAGGGTAGAAGCATCCTTGATAGGAAATTTGAACAAACCTAACATTTACCTAAAAGCCCAAGTTAACAGAAACAAAAGTTCTAACAGCACACTTACATTGATATTGGAGGAATTAGTAGAGACTTGAAACTGCTTAATGTCTGGTGTGTCTTACACCAAAGCCTAAAAGAAATATTTGCTGACACTTTGATAATACAGCTCAGAATGACTCTCTACAGCTAGAAGGAAACCAATTACTTTTGTCTAGGTTGATTTTTTTTTCCAGCCACACACACAGACAAATATTTTGAGAAATTTTAGTGCCACTGTAACATACCGCATTCCTTAAGGCAGTGTCAGGTGACCTACTCTGACATCAGGCAAAGAGCAAACTGATATGTGAATTATTGGCAGATTAAAAAACAAAACACTAGAAATCCCTAGTGTAAAAAATACTTGAAATGCATTACAGAATGAATGGAGTGGGGCGATTTAATAAGTATGAAATTTAAGAAGCTAAGCAGATTGGTACTTCTGTTTCTAACTTCAAATGTACACCTATAGGCTGGGGATTTAGCTCAGTGGTTCCACTGCCTGCCTCGCAAGCTCAAAGACCTGAGTTCAATCCCTGGTACCAAAAACAGAAACAAAAACAAAACCCACCTATAATGACCATGTATTGTCCATTGTTACAGAGAGTAAATACATTGCCTGCTAGTTTGCTTTGCTAGAGATGTTCCTAGATGTTCCCAGGGAGGTTTTTGTGGCAGTCAATTGATATTAGAGATATTCCCTTATATCAGAGCAGCTGGGATTTTCCACTTTTTAATAAACTTTCCTACCATGAACTTGTTTCCCATGCAGTGTGATTACGAATTGACTTTGTCTCTCTCTTTTTTTTTTTTTTTTTGGGTACCGGGGATTGAACTTGGGACCTTGTGCTTGCAAGGCAGGTGCTGGAACCACTGAGCTAAATTCCCACACCCTGACTTTGTCTCCTGATGTTTATATTTATCGACTTTTCTCTGGATGTCTCAGCCTTATTTGACCTTTTCCAAGCCCTCAAATCTGCAGCTGTTCTAATAGTGGTGTTCTGTCTGGAACAGTTGAAGCCACCTGGAATTTTTAGAACATTTCTCTTTCCAATAAATCAGAGATTAAGATACGGTATACCTGGTTGCCATAAGGTGTTTGATTCTCAGCCCTGCACACAAAAATCACCTGAAAAGCTTTTGAAATTATAGATAAGTATACTGTAATATGCAGCTGGGATTGAGAACGATAGTCAAAATGGATTTACTCCAGCTAGAAATCCACAAGATAAGAGTTTTACTTAGTTTCAAGGGGAAAATATTTTATTTTTCTTGTCTTTCTTTCTTTCTTTTTTTTTTTTTTTTGAGGTAGAGTCTTCCTATATAATTCACTGGCCCTGAACTCACTGTGTAGCCCAGCTGGCCTAAAACTCATAGTGATCCACCTGCCTGGGCCTCCCAAGTGCTAGGACTACAGGGGAAAAAAAACTATTTCTTTCCTTCCTCTAGGTATGTTTCTTATTCTATTTCCTTTGTCCTACCAGATTTTTAGATGAAGAGCACTATCCTATGTGTGCCACCACGTGTGTATTGTCTTTGGACACCAAGTAGGGAGGAACAGTGCAGAATGAGGGTAAAGAGTGCTGCAATGAGTGGACATAATATTGCAATAACCAACCAACATAGGCTGAAGGCTCCAGCTTCCTACACAAAACTTCTGAATGATACCAAAGCGAGAAGGAAATGCATAAATCTGATGAACAAATGATAAAATGGAAGACAGAAGAAAGCTGTAATCTAGGGTGTGTATGTATGTGTGTGTGTGTGTGTGTGTGTGTGGTGGGGGAGGCAGCCTCAGGTAGAGGAGTTCGTTAAGGTCACGAGATGCAGAGGCAAGTGGTTCTTTTTCAAAACATCTACATCGCCCTGAGCTGATTATTACTTGGAACATTGCTAGGGGAATTCGGGTAAGCATCTAATCCCTGAGTCCCTAGGTCACACACTTTCCCCTACCCTAACACACTAGGGTGAGGGCATGAAAGTTCTGGCAAAGGGCAAGTGGATATGAGAATAAAAAGGTTCTACAAGGGGCAAACTCCTTCTCCTCCCTGGCCACTTACAGTCCCCCAAAGTAGATATACAAAGGCCTGTGCTTTGCACTCCAACCCATTGCCAGCCAGAGTGGCTGATAACCCCAAGGAAAAATAAGTTCTCAGGAATAATCAGACATATAAAGAATACACCACTTTTAAAGGAGATAAGAACTGAACAATTTATGTACCAAAGGTTGAATTATGAAACAGATCAAACAAAAAATCAAACTGAACTTAATAAGATAAAAAGAAACAGGAATATGCAATGTTAAAGAAGAGTCAATCGAAAATAATGACTTGGGAAGAATATTACAGTAGAGATAAAGAATTGAAAAGATTTCCTAAATATTAGAAAGAACATCATTCTAGTATGTTAATGATCTGATCATGAATTCTCCTTAACGGATTGAGAAGGAAAAGAGAAGATATTTCCTTAAAGAAGAGTTAACAAACAGGATGGTGAAAGAAGAGCTATGAAGATACATACATATGATATATTATAATATAGAAATATGTGAAGAAATTAAGACAGAATCAAACTTCCCCAGAGTATAATTGGGTAGAAAAAGAAATACTTCCCATAAACAAATTATTACAAACTTTTAAAACATCAAAGAGACAATTATGAAAGTTTCCAAAGAGAAATAACAAACCCTTAGTAAGAAAACAGAATAATATAGATATAAAACCTTTGGAACAGGTACAGAAAAAAGAGCTAATGGAGTAATATTTTCTAGGTTTTGAAAAAGAAAAGCTTTGAACTTAGAATTTTATATCCAGTTAAAAAATAAATATGAATTGCTATAAAGATATCCTCAGACATACAAACATCCAAAACTTTTTCATACAAGGATGAAAGCATTTTTGTAGGAAGTGTAAGAGCACAGAGAGGAATTAATTCACAAGAACTGTGTATTATGGGAAGGCAAATATAAATAAGTAATTTAGTGAAGATTAGCGAGGTCACTACAAAGAATATTTGTGACAATGCAGAACTATCCATAAGACAGAGGATGTTGAGGGTGGTAGGTGATACATGTCATAATGCTTGCTTATCGTTTTTAAAGGGACAATGTGAGTATTTGTTTAAGAAATTGATCTTCAAATAAATAGAAGAAAATATCTTTTCAAAAGAAGGTAGGAAAGGAGAAATCATTATAAGTAGAAAATAAAAAGCATACGGAAGAAATAAGTTCTAGCATAACGCTAAAATGCAAAGTACAAAAATAATAGAAAAAAACAATAAGGGTATGAATCAGGAAAAAAAGACCAGCAATATACTGTAATGTATACTTAAAAGGTCATGGAACAATGAAAAAGACAGAAAAACATGAGTAGCAATTTTGTGCCAAAGTAAATTTCAAGAGTTAAATAAATCATAGACATAAAGACACTAATTGTTAAAAAATAAAATAATATATAAATAATTAACATACCCTTAAAATATATAAATTGTAACTGCTAGAAGAAAAAAATAATTATAGTTAAGATTTAACAAATTCCTCTTATATACTGATAAAATATAAGCAAAGAAAATATTACATAATACATTGAATTTGAACATATATATTTATGTAGGAATTTATGTATTTTCTATTTGCTTTGGTGCACATTCAGAACAATCACAAAGAATGGGCCATGCGCAAAGCCATAAGAGCCTTATCAGGGCCAGGGATTTAGGTCAGTGGTTCTGGAGCCTGCCTTGCAAGCTCAAGGTCCCAAGTTCAATTCCTAGTACAAAAAATAAATGAGTCTTATCAATAATAATCAAAGAATGAGAACCACATAGATTGTGTTCTCTAACTACAATTCAGTAACATTATAATTTAATACCAACAGGATAGTTAATGAAATCCCGTAAGTCTGAAAACAAAACAAAATATAACTTTGAGTTAAAGATTAAAACATAGAGAAATAATGAAATGTTTATAATCAATTGACAATAAAAATGGTGCATGTTAAACAATGTGGAACAGAGCAAGAGCAGTGCTTACATGAGAAATTAAAAGTTTTTAATAAACAGCTTTCTGAAAACATTCATATAGGACAAATCTACCAAAAAGAAATACATATTAGCAATACACAGTGAAAAGGGACACAATGAGACAAAATGAATATCCAAAATTTAATTCACAGTTATAGACATCTATTGCAGATAAACATGATGGCCCAGATTAGACAGATAAATTTATAGAAAAATACAAATTTCTAAATGCTTTCAGTAATAAATAGAAAATTATTTTACTGAATAACAATACATTGCCACTATATTTTTGAAGAATTTAACAAACCAATTCTATATGGTATATGAGAGAATAAAGGTCCATGAAAAGTTAATTTTGAAAATAAAGAAGAAGTGTGGCTGTTTACTAGTTAAGGAACAATACAAAGTCACAGAAATGAAAACAATGTAGTAATAGTTGAGGGCTAGACCAGTAAACTAGTGGGATGGAAAAAGATAGCTCAAAATAGTTCCATGTGTGCTTGAGTATTTGCACATAGAATGAGGCAAGATAATGAGTTTGACTGCATAAAAAGTAATTATTTCTGTTCTATGTGGAGTATTGCAGATGGATGTTAAGAGACAACAGACTAGAAGAATTTTTTCTAACATGTAAAACAAATAACTAATATTTAGAATAAACACAGATCTCCAAATCAAAAGGCAAATGCAAAAAAAGCAAATAGACAAAATATTTGAAGAGATACTTTTATGGGGGATAGGGTATAGTGAACATGTACATAAATAGATGCTTGAACTCAATTGTATTCAGAACAAAATATGTATTTAAATATAAGATACCATTTTATGACCACTTGAGAAGCAAATTGGGGTATAGATGACACCAAATGTTGCTCAAGATGTGGCCAGATACGTGCTCTCACGCTTTGCTGGTGAAAGTATAATGTATCCTGACTCAGAAACTAATGTGGGCCCACAACACTCCATGGCCTTATTGAAGTGCCTGTCTCTTCTCACATTCCATGAGGGCACACCTGCTTCTCAGTCACCTCTAGATCTTAGTGCTTGGAAAAGACCTAGAAGATGATAATGGTTCAATATATATTTATGAACCAAGGGAAGAAGAGATAGCTAACGCCCATTTTATCTAGTTCTCATTTTTTTGTTTTCAATAACTAAATCAATCAATTCCTGTTTGAAAGAATCAGTTTTAATAATTTATACTTTTACTTAAAGAAGACCATGTAGCCTTGTAGTCATTACCTGAAAGATAAATAACTTCAGGTTCTCTCTGAAGCCTCAATGGATATGGTAGAAAATTAGCATGATCACATTTTATAGTCTGGTTCTTCAGAATCATTACTACAGAAACAATTCAGAATTCTCACTTAACATTGAAATGCTTTTCCAAAGTCTTTCTACTTAGAACATGAAGTACTGACACTATTCATTGCCATTTTCCAGAAGACCAATAGTGGCTAAGCCAAACCTAAAATTATACTCAGAATTACTACTCCTTAGAACCATTTAACTTTCCACCATTGGGGCTCAATAAATGTTTTTTTAAAATGTTTCCTAAAATCATCACATCTCATCAATAACACTCTTAATTTGGATACCTCATAGCACTATTTGTCATTTTATAGCACTAGCTTCTGTATATTGTTCACCTACTGGAGAGGGTAAAATGCTTCTTTCCCTCTGCACTTCTGTGCCTACCTTCTTTTAAAGGAAGTGGAATGCTTATGTATAGGTCAAATTTAAAAACAGATTAGGCTAGGCCAGGGATTTAGCTCAATGGCACTGCACCTGCCTCGCAAGGGCAAGGTCCTGGGTTTGATCTCTGGTACCAAAATAAAAAACAAAACAGATTAGGCTAGGTGTTACTAATGGATTTTTTCATTACACTATAAATACCACATATATGTATACCCTGTCCTCTCTGGCTGTATCTTGTATAGCTGAGCAAGCTGATTGTGCATTTATATCATATAATAGACTAGGGTACTGCTTCCTAAATTTGAATGATTTGAATGTGTTCTTCAAAGAAGCAACACACACACTCTTTTAGTTCTCAAATCCAAGACCATAGGCTCTGAACCAGCTTCATCATTGGTGCAGCTACCAATAAACTGGTATTTCAATCCCCATTATCTAGAATAAACTGAGGAGCACAGAAGATATGTTTTTCAAGGTATTCCTGGGCTTTCCAGCCCTGATGCCTTAAGAATTTTTCCTTGCTGACTAATCCAGTGTGCCAGGTGTTTTATTGCATTGCAAGTTCTTTTCAGTGTACTATTTTTAGTCATCATCAAAACCTTGAAAAAATAGGATTTAAACAAGGTATTAACTGTGTGTCTTATCCAGGGATCATGGTATCAAATAATACAAATGAACCATGGTAACTTAATCTGAGAAGTAATTTAAGTGTGAAGAAGGCTAGAGAGTCATGTTCTGAAAATAAGCCGGCACCACTGGAAGCTGAATGGCAGAAACCACAAAGAACAGTTTGCCTGGATGCTGTTCTGGATGCTTTGCCAAACGCTACTATAGAGACAAATCACTGCATTCCTGCTAGTGCCCTGAATTGAATGTTGTGCCATATGGTATTTGATTTAAACTTCACTGGGAAAGTTAGGTCAGCTGAACCCTAGCTTCCCACAGTGTGCAGAGAGCACATATCATTATCCTTTGATATTTTGCCACACAAATTGAGTAACACAAGGACTCTGAAAATAAGAGCACTCTTGTAAATAGAAAAAAGAATTTGAAAGTCGGTCAGGTACCATATTCGTAAAAGTCAACTGCACCAATCATAAGAGGGTTAAAGTCAATTGTCAAAGACATAAAGTAGTAGGTGACAGAATATTGTTTTGGATCTATTCTCTTTGTAGTTTACTGTACTGCTTTATAAACAATGTAATGATCTTTCCACCAGTTAGTTATTTTTCCATCACTATAATAAAATACCTGAGAAAAACAACTTTAATGAGGAAAGGTTTGTTTAGACTCACAGTTTCAGTCCCTAGTCTTGTGCTCATTATTTTGAGCCTAAGGCAAAGCAGAACATGGTGGATGAAATGTGTGGGAAATGCTCATCTTATGGCAGCTAAAAAGCAAGGAGAGAGCAAAGAAGGGGCTGGGGACAAGATATACCCTTTCAGGGAATGCTGCTAATGAACAACTTCCTCCAACTAGTCTTCATCTCTTACAGTTTCTACTAGCTCCCCATAGACCATTCTATGATCCAGTCAATGGAATAAGCCACTGATGACAGCAGAGTCTTCATGGTCTACTCACTCTCCCAAACCCCCACCTCTTAACATGGGTGCACTGCGGATTAAGTCTTCAACACATGAGACTTTTGGGGTACATTTATCCAACTCATGGTAATAGAAATGAAGTAAAACACCAAAAGGCCTCTCAAAATCAAACTATAATAAATGCCAAATGTTAACAGGCACCTGATGTCTTCACAGTTAATTTCTAGTCCTGTCTTTCACTGCTCCCTTGCTTATATTTCTTTCTTCTATGAAATTTATTGCATTACTTTTACCTCTATAATAGCACTTTGTGCATGATTCTCAAATACTCCTTATTCTTATTAGCCAAATCTTCAAGGGCAGTGATCAATTGTTTATTTGTGTATCATTGAATTGGGCACACATGTTAAGCACTCGATGAAATTGCATTGAAAGAACTCCCTCCCCCCTTTTTTTTGGACCAGGGATCGAACTCGAGACCTTGTGCTTGCAAGGCAGGTGGCAGCTCCACTGAGATAAATCCCACCTGAAAGAACTATTAATAAATGAAAAGAGGGTGGAGGGGGTGAAGGGCACACAGGTAATGGGGGAAAAATAAGAATCAAGATACATCATGTACAGGTACAAACACCCAATGATAAATGTAAATGTATTGTATATCTAAAATGTACCAATAAAAGAACTTAAGAATTAAAAAAAAGAAAGAAAAATATGGCTTATAGAAAACCACCTTGACTTAGGTCATCAAATTGTTAGACCTTGAAGAGATGGTAAAAAGAAGTCCATATATGACCTTAGATGATATCTAAACAAAAATAAGAAAATATTTAATGTTTTTGCTTCATTTCATCCAAAAAAAACAATTTCCCCTTTGCTTTCTGTCTAAGTGGAAAGGTAATGAGGACAGCTACAAGACATGTAAGGACAGCTGTAAGATGCTGGAAAAGATTCTAGCACTTGAGTTTTGTGAAAATATGACCAAATAACCAGAGAAGGCTTAGACTGGATCGCCTGGCAGCCAAAAGGCATAAAACAGGCAATGATTTTTCAACAGTCAACCCACATAGACTGTCTGTACAAAGTAATTTTTGTCAAGGGCATTATATAGTTATTAGTTATTTGAAAACTGCCAAACCTTTAAATTTAGGTGTGCTCGAATAATCTGTCAATCATTCAGTAACTAGGTAAAAAATGTTTGGATGAAAGGCTTAGAGAAATTTCAGATGTTTCCCCCCTATACCATGTCTTCCTATCTTAGTGAAAACGAGTTTTGATTCAGAAGTGGAAAGAAAATTTTCAATCAAGCCCAGTGGGATAATATTTGTTGGGATTAAAATTGCTACTTTAAACAGAAAGTTTAAAGCACCTTACAGCACTGCAGTATAAAAGAAAACTGAGGAAAAAAATCTTTATTTATCAAGAACACTTCTCATACATAAATCATACTCAACAATCATACAAATAAAATACCAAAAGAAGCATAAATAGCAGCAGAGATGTCCATTACCAAACCTTATAAAATGCCATGAAACTCACTTCTAATCTTAGGCTTAATTCTAAAATATAGCAAAAAGAAAATTAAAACTGGAGAGAAGACATTGATGACTTCCTCTGGTTGCTTTCCCCACCCTTATTTCAAGTCAGAATTTAACAAATACTCTTTTACTAGAATAATAATTATTTAGATAGCTACTTTGACACATAAAAACACAATAATGGAAGAGGATGAGGAGTTTTCTGTGTTAGGCTTAGAAGATTCTTGTTCCATTTATTCTACTTTCCTTTCATTTCTGATTTTTAAAAAAGAGTTGGACAGTGTTTATGATATTTAACCAACCTGAGTCCTATTTTAGTTGTGGAAGTGTCACAGAGAGCATTTAGTAATGAAAGAGAAGGATTGGTCATTAGTGAAGAGATAGCTGCCACTCTGTGTTAATGAGTGACCTACAATAGGATGATTCTTGTGCTGTCTCTAAAATCAAAGGACTGGTACTCTTCTAGCTGAAGTTTCTTCCATCCATCCACTAACTCACATATCCATTCCCCTGAATCTGCCTGCTGTATTGCAGGGAAGGTCATTCATCCACCTGCCAAGCTTCAGCCTCCTTCTCAGGTGGCTCAGTAAACCTGCCTGGACTTCTGCCTTGGTTTTTTAATGACTACTCTTCTTTCTCACTGGAACCCAAGTCAGAACTTCAGTTAGGATATTTCCCTTAGATTTTCCCCCTTTTGTGCCCTGCAAAGATTGGAACTAATTCTTATGCTCTCAGCCTGAGATCAGGTTCTGCTGTAAATAAATATGGTCCTAAAATCACTAGTTTTAACTATATTGCTAAAAAACTTCCTCCTTTCCCATGGTCTGCATAGTGGAGAAGCTACATAGTGCCAATATCATCACTCAAGACAACTCTTGTTGGGAGACGTGAATTGGACTTTAGCAACATTTTCCACAAACACTACTGCAAGGTTTATTAGTTTTTTAGCTTTGGTCTCAGGCCTATTGAGCTATGCTAATCTTCCCCTGTACACTGATATTTCATAACAGATGTTTAAAAAACTACAACAAAAAATGTTGAGTTGAAATCCTTTGATACATTATAAATTAGATGTTATTAAATAAATATAGATTCAGAAAGTTCTCCATGACCATTTAAAGAAACTAAATCTAACAAGTAGAATTCAATAAGGATATTGAATACTTGGCTTTGTACTTATGTACTGAAAAAGAATATAAGCACAGGGTAAGGGAGATGTCTGTTCACAGTATGTATGAAAACGGTTGAAATTTTATCTCTCTCTTTTTTCAGGAGTGTTACTGTGATGGTGTTATTATGGGACTCACAGATATTCAAACCCATCCCTGTAACTCTTGAGTGTTTATTACCTTAAATAGTAAAAGGAACTTTGCATGTAATTAAATTAAGGGGCCTGAAATAGGGAGATTATCCTGGGTTACCCATGTGGGTTGTAAATGTAATTATCATAAGAAGTACACTTACCAAAAGGAAGCAGAGGGATGTTTGAATGCAGAAGAGGGAAAACATGTTGTGACTACAGAAATGCATTCTGGCAGTGTTATATGAGGAAGGGGTCACAAGCCAACCACCACAGTTGGCTTCCAGAAGCTAAATGGGAAGACAACAACATGATTCACTGGAGGCTCCAGAATGATCCAACTCTGCCAAAATCTTGATTTCAGCCTCATAAGCCTCATTTTGAACTTTTAAAGGTGTAAGAGGATTGATTTTTGTTGACTTAGACCATTGAGTTTGTAGTAATTTTTCTTACAGAAGTTCGAGAAAACTGACAGGCTCAAGCTTCATTCCAATTGGGTCACATCTGAATTAGCAAATTCATTCAGGTCATTATATTACAGACCAATGATATAAGCATATTTGAATGACTCACAATTTCAAAAACACTTTAAACCATAATATGAAGGGAATTTTGGAAAGAACTTTACCTAAGAAACAGTAAGAACTCTGTATTTCAATATTTTGGGTGTTATCATGTGAAAGAGAAATTAGACTTATCACAAATTTCCCTAAAGGGTGGCACTGTTACCAGACCAGGTCCTAAGAGGAAACTAAACCCATCCTAGCCATAGAATAAATTGCACACTTGTTGACTCTCACTGTAGAAAAAGAATTTTCAAGACTAATCAGAAAGAGGCATTAAGGGATTTATTTATTTAGGAATTTTAACTGTATACACTCTAATAAGTAGATTTCTGGCATTCAGAGAAAGGAGATGCATCATAGTCTGGCTCTGGGTATATTTATGGTAGATCTGTAGAACTTGTGAATGAATGATATATCCCCAGAAGAAGCATTCTTTAAATTCATCCTTGACACAGGCATGGTGAGTACTAATTTAATAATATAAAGAGAAGTTCTGTAAAGTCACCAATAAAATTTAATCCACTTTGGATAAGAAAAATTATGTAAAAGGTTACATGGATAGAAGAAGAATTACATATGTTTGATTTTGGTCTATAATTATTTCTACTCTACATAGGAGCACGATTTCAACTTTCAGTAAATTATTTAAGCAAGTTTAAGAAACTTTCACAATGTAGCAGTAAAAAAAGGAAAGAAAACTAAGTATGCACAGTAACTTAAAAGCATGGATGTTTAGTTCTCGCATAATTCACAATGATGTTGTAAATAATTCGTATAATTATGATAAACATCTGGGCAGAATCTGAAGGCTTCCATGCACAGACCAAGAGAAATGAGTACATCTCACCATATTATTAGTGGAGGCTTGTTCTTTGAAGACATTACATTTTTCTCCTCTGAAAAACTTGCATTGAATCTCTGGAGTTTTATTTAAGAAGGTGGATACATAATCTAAGGGTTTTTAAATTGGTCTAGAACAAAAATGTTCCTGAAAGGGTGAAATTACAACAGACCGAGCAGAAATCCAGAGAATCATCAATACCTACTTCCAGAACCTATATGCCAATAAGATGGAAAACAGAGAAGAAACAGACAGATTCCTAGACACATATGAATGACCAAAGTTGAATGAAGAAGACCTAAAAATTCTAAACAACCCAATATCAATCAATGAAATTGAAAATGTAATTAAAAA
>NW_004624802.1:4793813-4810349 GCF_000247695.1 Heterocephalus glaber | reverse complement strand
GGGTCAAATGGGACTTCCAGTCCTAGTTCTTTGAGGTATCTCCATACTAATTTCCACCGTGGTTGCACCAGTCTACACTCCCACCAGCAGTGCAGCAGGGCTCCTCTTTCCCCACAGCCCCAGCAGCATTGGTTATTGGTTGATTTCATGACAACAGCCACTCTACCTGGAGTGAGGTGGAATCTCAGTGTTGTTTTCATTTGCATCTCTCGAATGATCAGTGATGTTGAGCATTTTTTCACATGTTTATTTGCTATTTCTACTTCTTTGTCTGAGAACTGTCTGTTCATTTTAGAGGGCCATTTTTGGCACAACTTTTTGTTATTTTTTTCATTTTTCTCTGGCAATCACATCCAATCTCTGGCTTCTTTCTATTCCTATTACTATGCATATAACTGCTAAATCGGTATCCATATTTCAAATCTCTCTCCTGGGTTCCTCATCAATATCATCTTTGCTATGACATGACATATACATTCATAAATGTCATGGTGCCATAAAAACCACAGTTTCTCTAGGGGAAATGAAACTTCAACACTCAGTCTTCCTCAGTGAAACATATAAAGACAATAGAAAGTCTATTAGTTAGATTTACAGTACTATCATGAAAAAATTTGAGCATTAACTTATAAAAAAAATATTTATTTTGGCTAATTTGAAGGTTCTAGTCCAAGATTAGGTGGCCCTATTGCTTTGGGCCTATGGCAAAGGTGGTACAGTATGATACAGAATTCATGGCACTTTGCTTGTAGAAGTGGGCATCTACAGGGTTGTAGCTTCTGATCTGTTGTGGTGTGCTGGTGGGAAGGTCATCAGGAAATTCGTCAGAAAGTTATATTATTCAACAGTTGTGAATGAGTGTAGCTCATTGTCTACTTCATGTCTTTTCTATACTCAATGGAAAAAACAATGGCCCCACATACCCATGATTTTGGTGTCTGTGGCTTTGAAAGCACAAAATAGAAAACTTCAGAGACAAAAATTTCATAAGATTTGAATACCTTTAATTATAGAATATTGTTAGAATTATTCTGTTAGTTGTTAACCTCCTACTGTGAATAATTTATAAATTAAATGTTATCAGAAGTACATATGTAAACAAAAAATATACATAGGTTTCAGTACTGTATCAGTTAGGGTTCACTAGAGGTACAGATTTAATATATTATATTATGTATTTTTATATAAGGATTTACAAGGTAAAAAAATCCTTATAATGACCACCTGCAGAGTCAGGTGTGCAAGAATGCAAAAGGGCAGTCTATGCACTGGACAGGAAGAAGATCCAGTCACAGGTTGAAGACCTGGAGTTCACTGCAGTGTTACATGCAAATTTGTATCAGAAAATCAGAGCGTCTGCATTGGAAGGCTGAACAGTCTTTCCTGGAAGGCTGAAAAGTCTGTGCTGGAAGCCTGAAAATTAATGTTCAAAGGCAATGGTGAAGACTAGAGCTCCTCTGAAGAAACAGAAGTGAAACTTCCTTCTTCCTTCCCCTTTTATTCCATCCAGACCATAAGCCTATTGGCTTTCTCTACACCCAGAGAAACCCAGCACTCTGCTAAACCAATCTGGAAGACATTTTAAAATTCAAGTTGATGCCATAATTAACTACACAAGTACTGTCGGTTGCAAGTATCCATTAAGGATCTTGAGATATTTCCATGAGGATAGGAAAGACTACAGCAAATACAAATTCTGTTCCTTTTTAAATCCCCCCTTTTCACATAGAACATGTTTGTCTATTCTTTTGGCTTGCCTGAGCATTTTGAGTGAAGAGGAGCTGTCTTGAGCTGTATATAAAATATATAATATAGTTAATATACATAAGTAACAAAACTTCCTTTCTTTTTATAATTTTTAACATTAAAACAAAACATAACAAGCCCAAGTTTAATAATTAAATAAGAAAATGTACATCTCCGCTTAACAACAATAAGTGCATGTCTTTACAGGCACACACATATCTAGGGAAGTTGAAATACTATTATCAGTAGTCACTGCATTTCACTTGCCAAGTTGCACAAGTGCATGTAACATCTGATACACTCAGCTTTCTACTAGTCTGTGTGGGGTAGGCAAGGTTAACAGAAGACAAGTTAACAGGGAAGTTAACAGGAGACTGTGTGCGGTAGGCAAGATTAACAGGAGACAAGGTTAACACTACACCACATTCTCCCTATACAGAATGTTCCATTGTCACTCTTGAGTGCTCTTAAGGTGGGATGAGTTTCTTATAGAGAGTAAGTGAATTACTTGTGAAGTTTACAATAAAAATTAGATAATAATGGTACTGATAATGCTAATATTTGTTGATCACTTCCACTATCCCAGTGATGGTGAACCTTTTAGAGTGAGTGCTCAAGCTGCCAAATTTGGGCCCACTTATTTATCACATAGTGCCAACACTGCAATTAAACCTGAATACTGAGGTTTTAGTTTAGAAAACACAACTCATACATTAACATCTTTTTTTTGTTGTTTTTTTTTGGTACTGGGGATTGAACTCGGGTCCTTGAGCTTGCAAGGCAGGCGCTGGAAACACTGAGCTAAATCCCCGGCCCACATTAACATCTTTTGTCTTAAAAGAAAAATAAATAACATACATGCCACAGGTTTAGCATCACTGCACTATACACAACACATAAATTAGTTTAAGTCATTTGTATGTATTTACCAATAGTTTTTTATTGAATTCATATGAGGTAGCTATTCTTATTAACCCATTTTAAAGATGAAAACTGAGTCACAAAATGCTCTATAACTTCCTTAAGGTCCCAGAGGTAGGGCTAGAAGACTTGCAGTTCAGCTCCATAACAAGCCCATGCCCTGGAATATTTCCATTGAATCAGCCTATATACTATGTTTAATACTCTAGTTCTTATCCATCTGATTCTACATTGAGGAAGTGTGAGTAACTTCCACCCGAACAGAAGAGTTCTCACTCACAGGAGATGTTTGTGACAGTGATCCCTAGAGCCCAGTCTCTCTTCCAGGCCTGTATATAAACAGCATGACAGCGCTGAAAGTACAGCTTACCAAATGGGTGTTAATGGCAAAAATGGCAAAGAAACTCCTTGGAGTATGATTTGGTAAAGAGAATTAATCATTTCATAGTATTCTATCTTTAGATCTTTCAGAGTGAATTTATACAAAGGTGAGATAATAAAATTATCATGGTACTTGGAGTCAAATGCAAAGTTCAGACATGAAAATGGTACTAAGTATGATATTGAGTAATGTTCAAAACTTCTGTGAGATTTATATAAATAGATATTAGAGATCATCGAGATGGAGATTTCTTATGTAAGAGATTGAAATTAATTCAAAGATCTTTTTCACCATTAAATAAATTTTTCCCAACAATTACAAAATATCATTCTAAAGACAAACATTAAGTCTTATGACCCATAAATATGATAAAACCTAAAATGCATTAAGTTAATTTACTAAAATTTCTCAGGACTCATTCAAAATTCAGGGGAGAACATTGAAATGTAAATGAACATATTTAAAATATATTTTATTTTACCTTGGAAAATAATAAACTATTTAAATATATAAAACAATTTACATGCAATAATATTTTCATAATTTATTTGACAAGCATGTTGTTCAGAATATGTCATTTTGGAGGTCAGTTACATAATTCAGTCACAAACAACTCCTAAAATGCCTTGAAAACTTTTAGATGTTTCCTGAATGTATATTCTGGTTTCTATGGCAAACCAAAGGAAGATTCATACAACTGTGGATATGAGCAGCGCAAGGCACAAGTCACCTTCATTCTCTTTGAGTAATGCCATCTAAAAATAAAGGCCCTGTCTTGGTACTGTCAAATAATTTACTCATTTCTGCACAAATTTGTCTTTATGCATAAATGAAAGTATTCTATCACTCACTGTCTAAGGATTAATGAGTGCTACTAAAATAGAAATATTTAAATTAAAAGGCATGATAGTGAATTGTTTTGATATTTTCCCTAAATAATGTATACTACTCTGCAAGTTTTAAAACTCTTAGAGAAAGGGATATTTTAATATTCCATAAATTAAAAAAGACTGATGATATAGTTAATACTTATGCACTTATTGGTTTTTGTTCATTCTTTTGCAACATTTCCATGATCAACTTTCAAAGCAAGCAGATTTTGAAAATAAAACAAATTATTAATTTTCCTCTCTTAGATTTAGCAGAAAATATTTAAAAGAAAGAATTGGGGTTGGGGATATAACTCAGTGGTACAGAAGATGCTTAGCACGCACAAGGTTCTGAGTTCAATACCCAGCCCCACACAAACAAGCAACAAGCAAAAAAAAAAATCTAAGAATAATTATTAGTTCATATAATTGATTTCTTAGAAGAAATTCCTTTATACATACTTAGAGGTTCTATTAAAAATCATTAAGCAGGCCGGGGATTTAGCTCAGTGGTTTCGCCGCCTGCTACGCAAGAGCAAAGACCTGAGTTCAATCCCTGGTACCAAAAAAAAAAAAAAAAAAAAAAATCATTAAGCAGCAGGGGATTTAGCTCAGTGGTTCTGCCAACTGCCTCACAAGCACAAGGTCCTGAGTTTGATCCCTGGTACCAAAAAAAAAAAAATCATTAAGCAAAATGGGACTGGAAGTAAAATAATCCAGAGTCAACAATTAAATCAGAAGTGTATTTGGAGTCTGCTCTGAAAGTATAAAACACGAGGGGTCATTTTGGTAGGGTTTTTAGGAAACTGCTTTTGATGTTTCATTATATTGGGGGGGGGTATTGAAAAGGCCATGAAAATGAAATTAGAGTTGTGCCTTTGGGACACAACTTTCTGTTGACCTGAGGAAAAGCACTTAATCTCTATTTTCTGAGAAGAAATTAATTATGAATTCACTTATCCACAAACATGTATTAAGTGCTCACTAATAATTATGGTCTAATCTCAAAGTGTTCTATGATTTAATAACTAAGCAGTTATAAAGGTGTGTGCATAAAGTTATACATGGAAGGAAAACCACACAGGGGGACGTGAGAGAGAGTCTACAGGAGATGGCTTTGCAGACTGCCTCAATGGCCCATTGATTGGAAGTTAACTGGATGACACTCATAATGTCCAGCATCTGGTCCCCAGCCCTCTGTGCCCTAAGATGAAACTTGTCATCACCACCCGATCATTAATTTCTGACCAATGGACTAAGACTAACCAAACCTTACTCCAGACTTACATACAAATTACAATGCAGTTAGCTTTTTCAGAGTGAGGTTGGTTATGTTTTTGCTGTCCCTAAAATGATCAATAATACTTCTCAAAGCACTTCCTTCTCCCAAACAGTAATTAGAATTTGGCTATTTTAGTGAGGAGAAAAAGAAAAGGAGGTGGATATTCCTGAAGAGGATTTTTTTTTTGAGGAGGATTTAATTAACCAAAGTAACCTTACAGCAAAAAATCAAGCGAGTAGTATCAAAATCTCCTAAAGTCAGACACTATTTCCTTTCTTTGTCTCCAAGTTCTGTTGATACTTTTTAGATCAAATATAAATATTTCAGATTGAGCCAAGTTAGTTGTCCCAAATCAAGTTGTTCCAGGGCCGGGAGACATTCTGTCTCCTCTCATCATGTGCTTATTTAAGTAGTTTATTTCTCAGAGGACAGGATTGTCTCCCTTATCTCTAAATTTTCTGAAGCACTTCATTCTGCCCCTACATACTATCTACAAAAGTTCACAGTGTATCATGGGAGGAAATTTATAGCACAGTTTTTCTAGAATGTTCATAGAATATCAAATTATACAAAAAATATAATTTAGACAGAACATAGTTTTGTGAAAATAAGCATTGAATAGAAATCAAATACTTTAAAACCTGGTCTAAAGTTTTATGAACATTAAGTCATGAGTTAAGATGGGAAACTATATTTCAGCAAGAGTAACAACTTTCAAACATTGCAAGACTAGATTTCAGAAGTACAGGCATACTGGTACTATTATTTCATAAGAACTTTTCTCTTAGCTGAATTGATAAGCATACTTTGAATCAAGAAAACCAATGGTCTGCACATTATAACTGGAACTTAACTCTACTGCCTCCAAGAGCTATGCATAGGTAACAAACTTTATTTTAATTGTGGCTTATGGCCAAGATAGTCTTCAAAGAGTTAAGCCACACACAAGATTATCCTCAGCCTTTTTTCTCTGCGAGGTTGGAAGACTAGGACTTGAAGGCCAAATCTGAAGCCAGCAGCCTCAGTTTGTAAACATGGTTTTATTAGAAAACAATCTTCTCTGATAATAAAGGTTATCAAGTAAGTCTCCTTAAATCTTATTTCAATCTTCTATCCACTATTATCAAATTTCATACATTTTATTGGTGTTTATTTTAATGTGCGAACATGTCTTTATTATTTTTTATCTCCAACTGCTTTTTCATTACTACATGGGAAAATGAGTAAATAAATTTGTTTTACCTTAAACTACATTCTACTATAATTTATCCAGAAGCTTATATTATTTATTTTTAGCAAGACTAAGAGAAATTTATTTAACTTGTTAAAATATGGTGATAGAAGGACTGAAAATCATAGGCCACTAGTTTAGAGGGAGAAAAATGTATAAATATTACTACATAAGGAGAACAAAAGAATATGTTTTAAACTTTTCTCTAGGAAAAATTGTGAAATATTGTCTTAATTTTAGAATTACTTTTGAATTTGTAATAAATTAAAAAAGAAGCTTTGAGGTATTGTCTTGATTATATGATAAAAATAAGAAATCTGGGTCCTGTGATGCAATCTATAATCACAGAATCTGGGAGGCTAAGGCAGGAGAATTATAAATTTGAACCTAGCTTGGGAAACTTAGTGACTCAGAAAGACTCTGTCTCAAAATTTTAAAAAATGTAATTAAAGGCTGGGGATACAGCCCAGTGGAAAGGTCCTAGATTGATCCCCAGATCCTCAAAAAAAGAAAAAGAAAGAAAGAAAGAAAGAAAGAAAGAAAGAAAGAAAGAAAGAAAGAAAAAGATAGATATCCAGGTACTCAATAATTGGTATACTAGGCAAGACAAAGTCTCTCTTCTTTCATTTTTGAAGCATAACTTCCACTTCTTGCCACTGCTGACTCTATATTATGTTCTACCTCGAGGACTCAATGAGTCCCCACTCCACCAAGGACATTTGAAAGGCAATAGAGGGAATTTGGCTTTAGTCTCCGTTGGCCAATAAACCCATTTGGGCCAGTCCAACTAAACATTTGAACCAACTATGTACACTCAAAAGCTTTTGCATTTTTTTTTTTTGGCTTTTAATGAAGGACCAAGTCAATTTAAAAAGTTTTACAACAGCAGAGGAATAAACACTAAGTTTCTAGTTAAGCACAAGATAAAACTTTTCTACGTCTTAAAATCTTGAAGAAATGTGCTATGGTTTGGGTATAGTATTATGTCCTCCAAGGGTCTGTATTTTGAAGGCTTAGTCATTAGGGTATTGATATTGGAAGGTATTGAGGACTTTTAAGAAGTGGAGCCTTATAAGAAGTTCTTAGGATATTGGGAGAGTGACCTATAAAGAGACTCATCTCTCTCTCTCTGCTCTGGTTTGGGGTGTAACTGTTTGTTCCTATTATACACTCCTGTCCTGCATCACTGCCATCACCAAAGACAAGACTAAAAGAGTTACCTAATCTTGGAATTCCAACCTCCAAAAACCTGTGAGCTAAGTACACCTCTCTTTGTTTTGTAAGTAGCCTGTGCCAGCTATTTTGTTATTGTGATGGAAAGCTAATATGAAACTTATTATCCAACAAATTCGTCCTTCACTTCTAATATGTCTCTTTGGTCCTCTGAGCCAGTTCAACAACTGAGACGTTAAAGTGAGCATCACATTTCCAACAGTAGACCTCCCTCACTTTTAACACAATCTGCAATTTCAAACCATCAAATTTGATAAATTACTAGAAAGACTTACAAACTCACCAAAAGCTAAAGGACATGCATTAAAATAAGCCAGAGAAAGAAGTATAAAAGGTAGGCTCAGGAAAAGTACCAAATGATGAGTGTGTGTTGTCCTCTTTCTGTGGAGTCTCAACACGTTGTTTCCCTCACATTGATATGTGACAATATGCACAGAATACTGACAACCAAGAAAGTTCACCAGAGCCTTACTATTCAGAGGGCCTTATGGGTCTCTATCAGATAGACATGACTGATGGATAGACTGGTTCCCCACCTGGTTAATCTTAGTTTTCAGGTCAGCTGATACCATGTGATCAAAAGCCCACACTAAGTTAAATTATTACCTTCTGATTTAGCTAAAAGTCTCCACCCTAAATCATGTTGTTAGACTACACAATGTGACCCATGCAACTGCCCTGCTTCAAGCAAAGACACACTGATCAAGCACAATGTTCCAAGAAGTTAGAGATCACCTTACAAATGCCAAGGACAAGGTAGAGCTCTTTTTTTTTTTTTTTTAGCAAAGTCAAATTCTTTACTAACACCTCTGATCTGGATTTAACCTCTTCCTCAAGCTTTTGTCAGTCCTTATTCTCTTCAGAAACCCCACATCTGCCTACGAGGTAAGATTTTTGTCTCCTGGTTCATTTTTGCATGGTGTGAACTGAGGAAGACCTCAGCTTTAGGTTTTATGTTACTGTTTTTTCTGTCCAATCTTGACAGACATGGTGGGTTGTGATTCTAGCTCCCAATGAGGAAAACGTAAAATTTCTTTAATTCTATACAACTGGGCTCAATTTTCCACAGTCTTCACTTTCTGCTCAGTAATAGGAACAAAATAAATTTGTTTTTTATTTTTTTAGATGGAACCTAGGACCTTCTCCATGATAAAGATTTACTTTTCCACTGAGCTATATCCCCAGATCCACAAAATAAAATTTTTAAACAAACAATAACAATGACCACCACAACAAAATCGCTTAATTTTTCCTCCCTTGGTTGTTCAGTTTATGGCGTAAGCATTTCATTTGCATGATATTCAGTCAATTTAAAATATAAATTCACCAAATTTGAATTTCCTTTCAGGGCTGCTGTCTTTTCTCAATGGTTTTCTGTAGCTCCACCTCCTTCTTGCTGGTTTCTGGATACTATCTGAAGCTTAAGGAGAGAAGTAGGTTAGTGAGATAGGATAAATAAGCACTAGCTGAGAGCAGGAAAAGTATTAAGCAGAATCAGCTGTTGCAAACTCCAAGCGCAACACAGTTCCATTTGTAGTCAAAGCAAATTAACTGCCCACGAGCAGAAAAACCACCAATCTCCAGAACAGCAAGAGATTCCAGAGTTCTACAATATATATATTATTCATTTTCAACAAAAAGTAACTACACACAAAAAGGAAACAAAAACATGAAGTTGTGAATCATAGCGAAAATTTTTAAAATAATAACCACCCTCTCAGTATATATTGACTCCAAATAGGCCCAGGCATTTGAGACAAAATTTTAAATCAGCTGTTATATATACATTGATTCAAAGAAATAAAAGAAAAATTGTTTAAATAATTAAAGTAAAATATTATTATTATTGTTATTATTATTTTTTTTTGCTACCAGGGATTGAACTTGGGTCCTTGCGCTTGCAGGGCAGGTGGTAGAACAAAGTAAAATATTATTAATGAGCTTACAGTAGGGAATATCAAAGTAGAAAAAGAAATTACTTTTAAAATCTAAATGGAAATTATAAAACTAAAAAAATAAAACCTACTGACATGAATTTTTAAGCTATTTGTTTAAAACTCCATATTTGAAATGGGAGAATAAGCAATCAGTGAAGTTAAAGATAGATCAGGGAATATTATTCAATTTGAAAAACAGAAATAGAAGAGAAAGGAAAAATGGGCAAAACTTCAAAGACTTAGGCCAATATCAAGCAATTAAAGATATGTGGAATTGTATTCTTGAAAATTGCCAAGACAAAAATTTTGTGTTCGCAGTGCAGTCATCACTTTCTGCTCAGTAGTAGGAGGTAAAGCATATTTTAAATAGGTTGATTTAGTCATTCCATAGCACATACATAGATAAAACTTAATTTATATACTCAAGAATATACAATTTTATACTTGTCAATTGAGAATGAATATTTGTAAATTTCTATTCTCAATCTTATTATGATGTCAACAAATGTTTAAAGCAAAGCAACATATAGTATTGTAGAGTTGTAATATGGGGGAGAACAGTAACAAAAAAGATGGAGTACAGATGGTCCTCAATTTATGACGGTTCATCTTAGAATATTCTGACTTTACAATGTTGCGAAATGTATTCAGTTAAAACCATACCTTAAATTTTGAATTTTGATGTTTTCTAGGGCTACAGATTTGTGGCAGGAGAGTATCCCAGGTGTCTAGGCAGCACAGCAGCACCAAGCCACAGTTTCCAGTCAGCCATATGATCTCAAAGGCAAACAGTCAGCACTCTACTGTGTTGCTAAGCAATGAGGTTTGGCAGGTTAAGAATATTAAATGTATTTTTGACTTATGGTAGGTTCATTGGAGTGTAACATCTTTGTAAAACTATATTCTTGCAAGGTTCCAAAATTTTTTATTTATTTGCCATGTCTAACTGAGGCTTAGCATCCTTTGGTTATCATCTCCTGTGGACGGGTTCTCATTTTTTTCACATCCTCACTCTCAGGTCATCTTGAGTTTGTTTTATAGTAGCCATCATAATAAGTGTGAGGTGATTTCAATTTGCATTTCTTATTACTACATTTCTGATTCTGACAGTGAACATTTTTCATAGATGTGTTGACCATTTTTATGTCTTAAGAGCTATAGATGTAATTCCTTACCCTTTTTTCAAACCAGATTATTAGATTATTAGTTTGGAATTTCTTTTTTTTTAAATTAGGTTGTAGGAGTTTCTTATATATTTTAGAGCTTAATCACTTATTGTATAAATGGTTTGCAAATATTCTCTCACTGTGCAGGTTCCCTTATCATGCTGTTGCTTGTTTCTTGTGTCGTGCACAGCTTTCTAGTTTTTTGTGGGTTTTTTTGGTACTGGGGATTGAACTCCAGTCCTTGCTCTTGCACAGCAGGCGGCAAAACCACTGAGCTAAATCCTCGGCCCCAGTTTTCTAGTTTTTTATAGCCCCATTGGTTTATATTTTGTTTTGTTGCCAGTGCTTTTCATGTCATTGGTATGAAATTATTGCCAAGAACAATATCATGAGGCTTTTCCTCAGGGAATTTTATGGTTTCAGGTATTACATTTATGTTGATAATCCACTATGAGTGGGGTTTTATGTGTGTGCATTGTGTGGTATAAGAGTCCAGTTTCATTTATTTACATATAGATATCCAGTTTCTCAACAGCATTTGTCAAAGGGCTATCATTTCTGAGTTGTCTACCATTGATTTATATGTCTTTAATGATAGCACCATACTGTTTTTATTACTGTAACTTTGTAATACATTTTGAAATCAGTAAGTGGGGTTCCTCCAGCTTTGTTTTTCTCTAGATTTATTTAGCTACTCGTGGCTGTAACAGTTAACTGATTGTGTCAACTTGAGTAAGGATTGAGGGGAGGGGAAGGGAATGGGGAAAAAGAAGAATCAAGATGTATTATGTACAGGTACGAATTTCTTATGATGAATGTGATCACTACATATATCACAAGTGTATCAATAAAATTAATTTATAAAAAAAATCCAACTAAATTGAATCAGCATAGATTGCCCATAGTCTTGGGCATTGAAGACCCATCCTATGGAGGATTGTCACCAGAGTGGTATAAAAAGGAAATAAAGAGGAAATCTTGCTTCTATTTCTTCAGAGGAGCTCCAGTCTTCACCTTCACCTTGGATGTTGTCTCTTGGCTTCCAGCAAAGACCCTTCAGCTTTCAGCACAGACCTTCAGCCTACTGATACAGATGTGCACAGAACACTACATTAAGCTATGGGTCTTTGACTGTATCCTTCAGACCTCCAGAGCACAGACAGACCTTTTGCACTCTTCCACACTTGAGTCTCTTGGAAGCTATTGTAAGACAGTTTGTAAATTCTTATATATTTATATATCTTGGATTAAATCTGTTTCTCTAGTAAGCACTGACTGATGCAATGACCTTTTGTGGTGTCCATATAAATTTAAATTTTCAATTTCTATTTAAAAAATGCTGTGGAGATTTTGTTAGAGATTGTATTGAACCTGCAGGTCTTTTTGATGTATGCACATCTAACTAATATTAAGTCTTCTAATTTATTAATATGTTATCTTTCTATTTGTTTCTTTATTTCTTTCTTCAAAGTTTTATAGTTTTTGTATAAGTTTTATAGTTTTCTTTAGTTAAATTTATTCCTAGGCATTTTATGCCTTTTGTTGCCTTTGTAAATGCAATTGCTTTTTAAATTTCCTTCACCAGTTTATTGTCAGTGTACAGAAGCAAATTTTTGTATCCTGCAGCACTACTGGATTCATTTATTAGTTCTAAATGGTTTAAGATCTTTATTTTTTCTTCTTGTACTAGTCAATACAAATGTCTCTGTTACAACTGTTTTGCTGTGTCCCCTAAGTTTTATGATGTGCTTTTATTTTCATCTTAATTTACTTTATTTTTACTGTATCTGTTGTTCAAGAGTGTTGTCTAATTCCCACATATTTGTGAATTTTCCAGTTTTCTTTCTGCCACTGGGTTCTACTTTGTCTCCAGTGTGGTTAGTGAAGACAAGTGGTATGATTTCTTTTTACTTAACTTTGTTAAATTTATGTTGTGTACTAATGTGAACTTTCTCGGTGAATTCTCTCAGCTTTTGTTTGTCTAGAAAGGTCTTAATCTCTTCTTTATTTTTGAAAAAATAGTTTTGCCAATCATAGTATTTTTTTTTTTCTTTTTTGGTACCGGGGATCAAACTCAGGACGTTGCGCTTGCAAGGCAGGCACCGAAACCACTGAGGTAAATCCCCGGCCCCATAGTATTTTTGATTGACAATTCTTTTCTTTCAACACTTTGCATTTACCTCACTTTCCCTTATAGTCTCTGAGGTTTCTGCTGTGAAATCCACTGAAAGTCTCATAAACATTTCCTTGTGTGTAAGAAGCCATTCTCTTGCTGCTTTCAAAATTCTCTCTATGAAGTTTGATAGTTTGATTACAATATGGCTTGGTGTAGATCTCTTTTGGTTTATCTTATTTATTGTTGTTTGGGCTTCTTAGGTGTGATGTCTATTTTTTTCCTCAGATTTAGGATGTTTTGGCCACTATTGGTTTTCTGGCCCTTTCTTTCTTAGACTGTCATAATATATACACTGTACCACTAGATAATGTCTGTAAGTCCCCTTAACTTTCTTTACTCTTTTTCATTTTGTTTTTTGTATTCTTTCATTTTTCTTTCCATTTTTCTCTTTTACTTTATTTTTGGTTCTCTCACTAAATTATTTTCACTAACCTGTTTTCTATTTCACAGTCCTTTTCTTCTGCTTAATCTAGCCTGTGGTTGAACTCTTCTAGTAAAATTTTCAGTTCAGTTATTGTGTTCTTCAGCTTCAAACTTCACTTGTTAATATTTTCTCTTTTTATTGTTGTTGTTTGAATACTTTGTTTACACATCATTCTCTTGACTTCAGTGTGCATTTTTATGAGAGCTACTTTTAGTACTCTGTCAGGTAAGTCACATCACACAATTTCATTTAGATTGGTTTCTGGAAAATTATCTTGTTCTTTTGTTTGGAATTTCTTTCCATAATTCTTCATTTTTTTCTTGACACTCTGTTCGTGAATCAAGAAAAGCAGGCTGCTCTCCCAGTCTTCAGTGACTGGCCATGTATAGAAGATAATCCCCACTAATCTGCCCAGCTAGAGATTCTGGGGGCCTCTAAAAATATTTTGCCTTCCCAAAGAGAGGCATGCCACTCTGGGCTTTGTCTGCTCAATTTGTATAGAGCTGAGAAGTAGTGAACAATAGTGTCTACCAGTTCATGCTGCTATTTCTGTTTTCCCTCACGTGGCTAAACTGTTCTGAATCTGTCAGAACTCTAGTACGGGCAAATCAGATGCTATTTCTTTGAACCACACAAAGAAGCTGCGGCATTACACACATAAATCAACTCTTTCCTGCCCCAAGAAGATGTTAAAAGCTGGGCTTCTTCATGCATTTGCCCTGTGATACTGTGCTTCCAAAGAGAAAGATCTATGACATCTACTGGTCCAATGTGGAACCATCTCCATTATCCCTCAAACACATACATCATTAAAACTCCATTGGTAGAAAAAAAAAGCCAGTCCTTTGGGGACCTCCCTTAGAAAAATGGGCAAACTAGTTACAAATTAACCCATCCCTCCCCTGAGAAGCTAAGAGAATAACCTCTCTTGGGGCTCTTTTCCTTATTGTATGGTGCTGTTGCTTAGGGTTGGGATCTGGCAAAAAGTTGTCCCAAATATCCCTCTACTTTGACAGGTCTAGTTTTGCATTTTTCTGAGAGTATAGATATATTTTAATTAGTTTCAAGCTTTCTCACAAAGGAATTTATCCATGCATTGTTGCTGAATCAAAGTGTTTGAGAGGGAAAAGAAGGTTCAAGGATTCCTACTCTGCTCTCTTGGTTTAAGTTAGTTCTTAGTCCAAAACTATATTTGAGCACTTTTCTTTCCCCTTTCCTAGAAGTAATACCATAAGTTCTCTAGATTGAATGAGAATCACAAAGCACTAAAAATGGTATCAGTAAGAAAGTTTGTTTAAGTTTATAAGAAAGTTTATAAATTTGTTATCCTGGTGAAACCAGAAATTATATTTTTAATGCACTAATTCTGTTTAAATTCTCTTGAATCTAGTGTATTTCTAGTAGGGGAAACAGGATTTTCCATTTTATCTTGTCAAAAACCTATGAAAATATTTCTCTAAAAGGCCATAAAATTATTGCAAATAATCTGTGAATTCATATACTAGTCCAAACATTGGCTGTAGGCTGAATAAGTAGTGTCTCATGCATATGTACACCTCTGCCTTTCAAATATAGATTTTACTACAACTGACAAAATACTAATCATTTAAAGTATTATAGGCTTCATAGAATCTATTTTTCATCATGCATTTTCTAAAAAATTTGGAACTATAATAACAATTATAATATGGGATCTTGGTATTTTCCTGTTGGTATTATTAGTAAAGTTATTTTTTATTCATGTATTTATTTATTTTTGGTACCTGGGATTGAACTCGGGTCCTTGCACTTGCAAGGCAGGCAGTGGAACCACTGAGCTAAATCCCCAGCCCTAATAAAGTTATCTTTTATAAATGAAAAATTGGCTACTCTAATTTATTCCTATCACTTTACCTATGTAAAGAAGCAATTATTTATTAGAAAGTCTTCCTTACTAGGGAATCTTTTTAGTTCTACATGTTATTACTTTCTAAGTCTTAAGGCAGGCAATAGTCTAGTAAAGGTATGTTTTTCTACCACATTCCAGCCAGGAACACTTATTTTACTCATGCATGTTTATGCAATAGTAGTCACTTACTATATATCTGCCCATTTTGGCCACTAGGATTTTTTTTAGAATATCACCTTTATTATTAAAGTGATATATTGGGTACATTTTATACCTTATTACAGAAAACAATTTTAATGTTTGGCTCACAATACCTTTTCATTGTATGGTTATATTTGATATTTTTATTGCTTACAAATAAATAAAAGTATATTGTATGTAATTCTGGTATGTAATTCTCTCATGTATATGTGTGCTATGTTTGCTCAAAAAGTATAAATATGTTTAAGTCTCTAAATTCATATTCCTAAATTGCTTTCTAGAAATATACTGCCTATTTAAACACCCACTATGAGCTAAATTTCACTGTAAATTTTAGCTTTACAAAAACTGGTTTTATTTCTAAAACTGTTGATAATTTGGTTAAAGATACTATTAGATTTGACTTTTTCATATCTCATCCATTTGCATTTCTTCTTTTGAGAATTGTCAGTTCTTGTTCTTTATAACACTAGAACTTGATTATGTTTTCATAGTGTTTTTCCATTCTTCATAATTTACAACCAATTTTCTATTACTTTGGATTAAAACTATAAAATTTATCACAATGGCAGATTTTAGTACTTAGTATAACTTCTCAAAGTTCACAGATTAGGTCCTTTCAAATTCTTATCTCTTCTGAGATACACGGTGATAGAGAATGAAAGATGAAAGTTATTAGGAGACTCTCCATACTCTCCATTTAGATGAGAAGGCAGGCCTCCCTCTACCAAGATGTCATCAATTCTTTGATACTATCTCACAGTATTCACCCTCTAAGGCAGCCACTTGAAGCTTTATTGTATATTGTTTCATCATATGTTACAAACTGCAGTCTGTGAAACTAGCCACAAAGTGTTTAGCCACTGCTATAGGAACTTTTACATTTCATAAGGAAATAGCCTGGCCATAAAAATAACTTAAAAGGCCCATTGTCTCTACTTTTAAATCACCTGGTTTGTTTCTAGAGGAAGTAAAATTTTAAACTCAAACTAAAAAGCATATTATTTAAACTAATAAAAAGATATGATAGAAAGAATGAGAGCATTGGAATCAAGTGAACATGAGTCTGCATGCCCATTA
>NW_004624802.1:4649296-4660530 GCF_000247695.1 Heterocephalus glaber | reverse complement strand
AAGCAAGATGCATTATGTAAAGGTACAATTCCCAATGAGAAATGTAATTGTGTTGTATACCTACAATATACCAATAAAAGAATTTAATACAAAAAAAAAATTTCTCTTCCTTCACTGAAACCCTACAATGCTTTGTATATAACACCCTTCCCTACTATCTGGTGTATCAGGGATTTTTTTTTCTGCTTTTGTCTTATCTCTCCTCCTAGAAACAAGCTCCAGGAGGCAGGAAATATGTTGTACTCATTTGTGATCCCTAGAGTATCTCTCATTTGTTTATAAGTATTAATAGTAGTTACCCAAAATGTTTTGATTTATTGACTGACAACTGTTAATACTGCTGGGTCTGACTGGAGCCAAATTTATTCTTTTGACAAATAAGAGGAAATTCCAAAGCAGGGGTTTAATTTCAGGTACTTTCAACTACTTCCCCATTTTATATTCTTTAGATAGGGGCAGTGGAGTTAGATAAAAGGTATCAGCTTTAACATCAGACTGGCTACTGGCCACATAATTCCATATGTATAAAAGCTTAGAAGACAAAACTGTGATAACAGAAACCAGACCAGAGGTTGCTAGGAAGAGACTGATGTTAAAGGGATCTATGAGAGTCTTAGGAGATAAATTGAATGTTCTAAATTGCATTGGTTGTGATGACAGCTACAATAATGCACAAATTTGATAAAACTCATCAAATTTTGCAATTATATGCAAATTATACCTCAAAAAGACAGATTGTTAAGATATTTAGCAGGTTACACAAAACAGAGAAAAAGAAAATGAAAGTCTAGCCCAAGGTGGGAGAAACCAACTGAGAAAAAAAAATTCAAAAGCAATTCTTAGGTTAAAAAAAAATTTAATGTGGGAGAGGAGAAGCGATAATAAGTTAGAAGTGTTTTTCTGGAAAAATAAATTCACATAAAATAAGCAACTTACTGGTTGAGAAGAGTTTGTAATGGGTGGCTAAAGAACAAAAGGGAAATAATACATAACATCACATGAACAAGATGCCACATGTTGTGTTCATTAGTAGTATAAATTCAACAAAACCACCACACCCAAGCCAATGATCTAAGAATAATTAAAATGAAAAATAGCACACACAGAATTGATGGAATTCTGGAAATGATGAAGTGCAAAGTCGTTACCAGGATGGACTTCCTGAAAGATGTGTTTTAAACCAGATATTAGACAAAATCATTGATCACACTGATGGTAGCAATACTCCAGATGGGAAAAAATGTCATTAGCAAAGTCCCAAAATGGAGAGAAATGGTTCATACTAAGTATGAAGCAATGTTATTGATTTCCATATTCCTACATGCTTCTCAGGGTAGTTTCACAATGACACCTGAAGTCTAACACAGGTCATTGTTCATCCTTGAGAACCTGTTAGTTCTAAAACTGAATGCTCCAACTTCACAGCAGCCTTTCAATCTACGCTTCCTGCTTTGTCTCCCAACTATTCCAGCACATAAAATGAGACCAAAATTTGATATATTAAAATTTAAAATTTATTATTATATTAAAACTTTCCCAAAAATACTCATGAAATATTATTCTTTCAGTAAAAAAAAGTCCTTCCAGTAGAAATTTAACATACAAGAATGACGTTTCCATTGTACTTTCCTCCCTTAGAAAATAATTCTGTATCTCTGCCTTTCCCTGTCCCTTCCATCCCCCTCCTTTCTCCTTCCCTGTCCCACTAAAGGGCTTGTGTTGCTGAACACTCTGCCAAGGGACTAGATATCTGTTGGAGCTGGTTTGTTTGTTGAAGATATTTTATTGGTACAAGCTTTAAATATGGCAACATTAGGAATAAAAGCACATTTGTACATCTATGGCATGAGAAGAGGATTGGAGGTAGATCCAAAATGAAAGATGTGGGTCTTTTTGCTCTTTTTCTCTCTGCTAATCCCCCTTAAATGGATAAAATTTATACATGGATCTAACTGAATTGTAAGCCATGCTTGGCCCTCATTGGTGGTTGCAAAATAAGCATTCCATTCTTCTATTGGTGTTTAGCAGTCACTAGATGCTATCACGCTAGGCCTTTATATGTTGACCTTTCTTTCACCTTGAAATCCATGGAGCAAAATTGTGTATGAGTCTAACCTCAGTTAACCTTATTACTTTTGATGTTGCTCTTTGGTGTGATTTTCCTCATTCATCATTATTTATTCCTCTTTATTTAATCCAAGTTTTCAAGGAGTTATTGGTTTGAAAGACCTACTGGCACAACTTTGAGCATTTAATGGTGATGCTCTCTGGAGTTATTTTACAAAACTACTAGCTTGTTCCTTTGGATTCGACTAATTATGCCACAATATAATAGGCTTATTCCACTCCTGTATTTTATTTTTTCTGTCTTAACAAGGTTTATTTGCCAATATTCACAGGAGGGACACACTGAGCTTTGGTCAATCAGGGATTTTCTACATCTCATTTTGTTTGGGAATTCTAGATTCTCTATTGTATTCAGCATTTAATTACAACCTACTCCCAAAAATACTAAATTTTTATTACAAGGACTCCATAAAAATGTAAGTCATAGATTTTATCCTGTCTCTAAATTAAAAGCAAGATTTTTTCTTTATTATTGCTCTCTCCTTGTTAGCTTTAATACAGGTCGTTAGTCATCATTTGGGCATATTTTACTCTACTTACCATCAGCCTTCTCCTTATATCTAGAAAAATATACCTGTTATGGTTTAGATCTAAAATGTCCTCCAAAAGTTTCATGTATTCACAGGTGAGGCTTTTGGGAAATGATTAGATCATGGGGACACTATACTTATCAGTAGAATAATTCTTCATGAATTCATAGCTGAATGTGCTGTTAGGAAGAGGGGCCTGGTTGTAGGGGGTCACTGGGGACATGACCTGAAAGGGTATATTCCCATTCCCTCTCTACTTCTGGCTGCTGAGAGGTAAATAACTTTCTTCTGCCATGTCCTTCTACCAGGCCAGCCAAATATGAACTGAGCCCACTGAAACCATAAGCCAAAATAAACATTTCCTCCTTTAAACTGCCAGTGTCATGTACTTTGTCCCAGTGAAGTGACCAATGCTATACCTACTATCAAATATCAATATTAATGAAAATAGCCCTTTGATAAATATTTTCAATCCTTTAGACATACAGCATTACTGTACTCCACCACCTCACTTTCCAAAGAATAATGTACGCATTTATTGTGGTCCTATATACTATTAATAATGCCAAAAATGAAGTTAAAAGAAGTTAAATAGGCTGCCTGTTCCTGAATGATTGCCTTTCATTTAATAAGGAATGGTTTTAGTATTCCTGTACCTATTCAGCTAAAGATAGGATAGCAGAATCAACAACAAATGTTAACAAAAATACCTCATTTAAACATACAGTCTGAAGCATTTTTTAATTTTTAAGCTTTTAAGGTGATCTCTCAGAAAACAGGAAGAATTTCTCTCCTGACTATACAGAACAAGGGTACTTTTTCCTAGACCATTATGTGCCATGTCTTAAGAGTCCTTTTAATAAGTTCATAATGTCAAAGATTAAAAGGAGGTTAGACTATTCATTCATCCTTTTTTCTTTGTCAACTTGATTGAATCAAGGAATGCCTAGAGAATTGGTAAAGTATAATTTTGGATGTGTCTGTGAGGATGTTTCCAGAAAAGACTGGAATGTGGGTCAGGAAATTGAATGAAGACTCACCCTGATTGTGGGCAGCACCATCTAACAGGCTGGGGAGTGAATGGAAGGAAAAGGTGGAAAGAGTGGAAGCTGACACTCTCGATCATGCTCTACCCTGCTGGAGCACATGTTTTTCTTTCTGCTGCCATTGCCTATGAATATCAGGATCCAGATTCTTTAGCCTTTCAACATGAGCTTGCACCAGCAACCAGGGGACTTTCAGGCCTTTGCCATCGACTGGGGCATGACATTAACCCCTTTCTCGTTCTGAATGCCTAGAATGTTAAGTGACTTAAGAACAAGTTAGGATACTACATAGGAAGAATAGCATGAAGAAAGGATCACAAGCAAGAACAATCTTGACACTCATTCATTAACAGTGACAATAATGTTTTCTTAGGCACTATGTGCCAGGAACACTGCTAAGCACTTTATGTGGATTAGTTCATTTTTTATACAGTGATTTATATAGAGATAGATAATCTTATTTTCACTATTGTTCACATATGGAAACCAAAGTTTAGAGTGTTGAAGTAACTTCCTTAGGCTTAGAACTGAGACACAAGTTCTTAATCATTACATTATATTCCAAGAAAATAGAAATCTCCCTGGGTGGTTTATTAGCCATAAAATACGACCTGTAGGCCCTGGAAAAATTCTCACAATCATGTCATCTTCACTATTTTTATCTACCTTAGAGAGTAAACTAATGCAAGATAAAGTGTTCCACAGAATCACACAGATGTGGATTGTCTCCAGGGACAGATAATCCTAAGAAACACTTGCAACTTGGAGAATGCTCAGAAGGTATTAACTAGCTTGAAAAATATACACACAGCCATTCAAAGCATAACTTTACAAAAACACAGCCATGTGTTCCTTCATGATAGATCAGATTCAGATGCTCAATCTACATTGCCCAGTTTAAAATAAGCGATGATCTGCCAGACAACAAAGACTTTCTGAAGAGATCAGATATTTACCTTATTGCAACTCATTTACTTTCTGGAGCACCCAGGTGGCATAAATTTTTAAAAATAATTTTACCAAAGTGCTCAAAGAAGGCCTTCTGAAATCATTTCAAAACGCTGACTTATTCTCTGTTCCTTCAGCTCTTATTTACTCTGAAATTTCACTTAGCATTTATGAAAAATTAGTAAGTGATTTCTTACAAAGTGCTTTGAGTATGTACACTTAGTATTCTCAATAGACTATAAACACCTTGAAGATATAGGCCATCATCTCATTTGAGCACAAACTAGACCCCTCTTTTAGGGCTCTGTACATAGATAATCAGTTATGAACCTCTTCCATAAAATTGTGCATGTCTTTGCTCAACTTCAAAATTAGCCCGAGGCCATCTTAGTGAACTATATTACTAAAAAAGGAATTCATGTGAGTCACTTGGAATTTATACATGTGAAAAAAGAAAGAATTTTATTTGTGCTGTTAAGATTCTCTTATTTGACTGAGTATAAAAATCACTCAAAGTGATTCTAAGTATCAAAACTTATGCAATGGTGTATGTTTCACAACTACATTGCACAATTTTTGTAAACCTGTTTTCAAGAAAAGACAATGAAAATAAGAAAACATTTTGTAATTGTCTTTAGTGTATAATCAGTTGCCCATCTACATAACAAAAAAATATAGTACTATACTTCTTTTTTTCCCAATATTGAGGATTGAACCCAAGGCCTTTGCATTGAGCTATATCCCCATCTAATTTTTATTTTGGGACAGAGTTTCACTAAGTTTCTAAATTGCCCATGTTGGACACAAACTTGTGATCCTCCTGCCTCAGCCTCACAAAATACTGGAATTATAAGCATGCACCACTGTACCTGACTTGGGTACACTGCCTTTTTGGTGCAGTGGGCAAGTTGAAGAAGAGAGAAATGACAAAGAGTTGCTATAGAGAAAGATAATTAAGATTTTCTTCTCTTTTCTCTTGATTGTGGTTTAATCAATGTTATGGTTTGGGTCTAGATGTCCCCCCAAAGCCTCAGGTGGTGATAGGCTTGATCTAGAGTGTGTGAAGCTGGAACTGATTCATGATGCAATGCTAGGCTCAAGGGCACTAGGATTAAGAGTGTGCATGCTGCCCACCCTAAGTAGTCTGAATAAGATAAAAGGGGCAGGGAGGCTGTTAAGGCTCTCTCATTGCCTTTGCTACCTGGTGTGTGGCATGTTGTTTCTGCTCTGGCATGCCTGATTGTCATCTCACCTTAGAGTTGGCCGATTATGGGCTGAAATTTCTATGAACTGTAAGACAAATAAGCACTTTCCCCTTTAACTTTTGGTATGAGGTATTTTGTCCCAGCAATGAGAGAAAAGTAACTAGCACAGTCAATTTGCACACTTAGAGTAAATTATAAAATAATATCCTGCAATAATTAAATAACAGACTCATTTTCTTTTCCAAATGAAATTAAAATTCAGTTTTATCAATAATTACCTAGAGAATTAAGAGTTTTCTATATGCAGTTTATGAAATTTGATTCTGAATGTGGATGATGGTTCTAGGTATTGTTTCTCCTTATTCCAAATGTGTTTACACTGTCCACATGAATTAAGAATTTGTTTTGTAATTTTTGGTTTATTAGTATATGTTTGCAGTTCATGCAGTTTACAGTCAACTTGGGGGGTGGTTATAAGTACATACCACAGCTTGTTTCTTTTTTTAAAAAATCCCCTTCTCCTTCCCTCTCCACTCCTCCCTCCTCCTCTAATTCCACTTTTCCATTTTTCATTTTTGTTGATATTGTTAATCTTCTGTTATAGTACAAGTTTACATTAATTGAGGTTATTACATTCCTGTACATAGCATATTTTTATTTTATTATTTTCCCTTCCCCTCCTCGTGATATATCTATCTTCTTCCAATGAAGAAAGTTGCACACAAAATAAGCACTCCACAACTGCTTGCTAAGTAACCAGTTAACCACTTCTTTGCAAAAAGTTTAGCAATTCTTATGTAAGATTAGGTCTTTTTTTCCTAAATATTGTCCCACCTTTTTCTTCTTGAGGGCTTTCCTTGTTTTCTAAGACTTTTCTCAGAAAGGCAGCTTGGGTAACTTATGCTTCTGGATTCCACAAACAATCTGGGAATTCTAGCATCCTCTTGATACTAGGACTCACCTCCTTGAGAACTTGTTTCAGGATCCTAGTCTCTAACATTCAGCAGCATCTCTCCTTTTCCTGTTACTCTTTTTCTCCCAACCCAGGAAACAATGGAGTTTGGGGTAAAGGGCTTGCCTGATCCATCTCTAGCTCTTTCATGTTTTTCCTGTGCTTGGAGCCCCTTCTGTTCCATTTAGAATCAAGGCTTTTGAAATGTAAAACTTTGTTTTCTGTTTTTTCCTATGCTACCCCTTTCCTAATGCATTAAATTTAGATAACTTAGTGTAGTCTGAATTGCTGGTAAAGTGGTAAAGAAGAGAAAGAAATACCACAGGAGAGTTACTGTGTATGTTTGATAGAAAAATGAATTCCTTGCAAATAAGAAAGGATTCCATGAGTTGGCTAGAGGCTCCCATTAAGGAGGTTGGAGCACAGGGGTGATATGAAAGTGGATGTAAGAGTATGTTAGGATATGCTCCCCTTGCAAGGGGAGGGGCTCATTCCATTTTCCTGTTTCTCTGCATTGTAGAGCCATACAAAGTTTACAATTTAAAATGATTCTTCTTAAATATCTTATTCTCATTGTAAATGCCATCTGATTAGCAAAGCCTGATATGCCAATACAGCCGTATCACATGGAGCTGAAGAGAACAAAAACATTAGGAAAAAGAAAGGCCAAGAGCACACTCACTTCTGTGAAGGAAGCCTTACAGAGGCAGCATCCCTAAACCCAATATGAGTAGTGAGGTGCTGTCTTAGCCCATTTTTTTGCTACTATAACAGAATACCACAGACTGAATAATTTATAAACAACAGAAGTTCCTTTAACTCATGGTTCTAGAGACATAGAAGTCCAAAAGAGTGGCACTGGCATCTCATAAAGTCTTTCTTGTTGTGTCATAACCTAACAGAGGTCATCACATTGTGAGATACAATGAACATGCTAACTTGGGTCTTTTTTCTCTTTCTTGTAAAACCACTAATCCCAGAATGAGGACCCCCACCTTCATAACTTTATGTAATATTAATTACCTCCTAAAGGCCTTACCTCTAAATTCCATCAACATATGAACTTAGGGATTCGGGTTCTAATGCAGGACCTACTGGAGACACATTCAAACCACAAATAACAGTGAAATGATTTCAAAAAGTACACAGTTGGATGCAATGGGAGAAAAGGATAGTCTTTAAGCACATAATGCTGAACAACTAGATATCAGTAAGTGAAAAATGTAAGCTAGGCCATTTTCCTCCAACCAAACATGAAAATTAATTAAAAATACATAACAGAGTGAAATATAAATTAAAACTATTAATCTTCTAGAACAATATGTGAGAAAAACTTTCATTGCTCTGTGTAGCAAAGAATTTTTAGGCAGGGAACCAAAGTATTACCTGTGAAAGAAAAAATAGATAAATTCAATTTTATCCAATTAAAAACTTCTACTCTTCAAAATATATTGACAAGAAAATTGAAATCAGGAGAAATTTATATATAACACATATACCCCAAATATCAAAATAACACAAGATAAGACATAAGAAACCAAATTTTTTAAATGAGCAAATGCTGGAGGCTTCCAGGTAGGTGTGCCATGGCTCCCAGGGCAGAGGAGGCCTCGGGGTCAGCGTGCCACAGCTCCCAGCCTAGAGAAGACTTCCAGGTCAGCGTGCCACAGCTCTGAGCCAGGAGGTGGCTTCCAGGTAGGCCTGCAACAGCTCCCAGCACAGAGGAGACTTCCAGGTGAGCGTGCCACAGCTACCAGCCAGGAGGAGGCTTCTGGGTAGGCGTGCCATGGCTCCAGCACAGAGGAGGCCTCAGGGTCAGTGTGCCACAGCTCCCAGCACAAAAGAGACTTCCAGGTCAGCATGCCACAGCTCCCAGGCAGGAGGAGGCTTCCAAATAGACATGCCACAGCTCCCAGTGTGGACGAGGCTTCCAGGTAGGCACCCTGCAGCTCCCAGCTTGTAGCTGGCTTCCAGGTACGTGTGCCATGGCTCCCAACACAGAGGAGGCCTCCAGGTCAGCATGCCACAGCTCCAAGCCCAGAGGAGACTTCAAGGTCAGTGTGCCATTGCTCCCAGCACGGAGGAGGCTTCTGGGTAGGAGTGCCACAGCTCCTAGCACAGAGGAGGTGAAACCCCACTGCCCCAGTCAAAATGAGAAGACAGGTAAACAAGCCTCAGAACCACACTTCTGGATCACCTACAGCAACCCCAAAGGGAAACGAGATGGAACACTCTGATACTAAACCACCTGGAATCCCTGAACTAGCAACAAAAGAGGATCTGGGAAAAATGAAATCAGAAATAATTTCTCACATAACAACAAAGATTGAGCCCATAGTGCAAGACATGATTAATAAATCTAGAGAGGATACAGACAAAAAAAATAGAAGAGCTGAGGAACATGATGGATGGCCAACATATGAAACAAATGGAATCCATAAAACAGATGCAAACAGATTTCCAGGAGATTAAAAACTCCACTGAAACTCTATGCAGCAGAATGAACCAATGTGAAGACAGAATTTTAGATGCAAAAGATAAGATTGCAATTAGTGACCAGGAAAAGAAAAAATTCTTCAAAATTGTAAGGGACCATGAGAAATCGATCAAGCAGCTGCTAGATGATCCAAAGAAAAATAGTATGAGACCGATTAGAGTCAATGAAGAAAGAGGAGAGAGTGCAGATGACATAAAAAACTGTTCATAGAAGTGAGGGCAGAAAAATTCCCAAGCAGGGGAAAAGAATTTGACATACTGATAAGCGAGGCATATAGGACTCCAACTAGCCTTGATCAAAAAAAATCTACACATAGGCATATAATTGTTAAGATTCCAGAAACACAACAGAAGAACAAAATTCTACAAGCAGTTAGAGAAAAGAAACAAATCACATACAAAGGAAGGCCCATCAGAATCACAGCAGACTTCTCAATACAAACGATCAAGGCAAGAAGAGCTTGGAGTGACATATTCCAAGCCCTAAAAGAAAACAGCCTCCAACTCAGATTGATGTACCCTGCAAAACTATCTTTCAAAACTGATGGTGAAATAAGATACTTTCATGAAAAACAGCACCTTAGGAACTTTGTGAATACCAAACCAGCACTCCAAAAATTTTTAGACAAAATCCTAGGAAAAGACAATGAGAATCACAACCCCAGGAAGTGCAGCAGAATGAATCTGTCAAGCATGACAAGAAATTGAAAGCAAAGGGGGAGGATCAAACAAAAAGAAAAAGTCATGACAATGATAAGTCAGTATGTATCAGTTATAACCATCAAGGTTAATGGTCTCAATTCACCAATCAAAAGAAATAGACTGGCAGAATGGGGGAAGAAGCAAGATCTAACAATATGCTGCATACAAAAAACACACTTAATTCAAAAAGTAACTCATAGACTGAAAGTTAAAGGGTGGAAAACAATACTCCATGTGATGGGAACCTGAAAAAAAGCAGGAGTAGCTACCCTCTTTGCAAACAAAGTGGATTTCAATCCAACACTGATTAAGAGAGACAAAAAAGGACACTATATCCTTGTAATGGGAACAATCCAAGAGGAAGAGATGACAGTCATAAATATCTACACACCAAACACTAGCACACCCAACTATATAAAACAAATACTAATGGACATGAAAAACCATTAAAGGACTAATACAATAGTAGTGGGGGACCTCAATACCCCACTGACACAAATAGATCAACTAGACAAAAAACAAGCAATGAAATACTAGAAATCAATCAAACTCTTGAACACATGAACTTAACAGATGATTGCAGAGTGTTACACCCCCACAAAATCAGCTTTTCCTTTCAGCAGCACACAGGGCATTCTCCATAATAGACCACATACTCGCTCACAGAACATATTTAGGTAAGTGCAAAGGAATTGAAGTTATCCACTGATTATTATCAGACCATAGTGCAATGAAATTGGAGATCAATAGCAAAAGAAACTGCAAAAACTTCATAAACACATGGAAATCAAACAACACATTTCTGAATAACCAATGGATCACAGAGGAAATTAAAGAAGAAATCAAACAGTTCCTTCAAATAAATGACAATGACAAGACAACATATCAGAATCTGGGACACAATGAAAGCAGTATTATGAAATTCATAGCAGTAAATAATCATATTAGGAAAACATAGCAAGCCCAATTAGACAAGCTGATGGTGAACCTGAAGCATCTAGCTAGAAAGAGAAGAGCAGGACAAACCCAAAGCTCAGACAAGTTATAAAGATCAGATCATAAATCAAAGCAATGGAGACAAAGAAAACAATACAAAATCAATGAAGCCAAGAGTTGGTACTTCGAAAGAATCAACAAAATTGATAAACCCTTAGCCAACCTTATCAGAAAAAGGAAAGAAAAGGCCCAAATCCATGCAATTAGGAATGAAAAGGGTGAAATTACAACA
>NW_004624802.1:4608636-4627840 GCF_000247695.1 Heterocephalus glaber | reverse complement strand
TATGCTGGATGGAATTTCATAATGCATTATTGTTTGCTTTTAGAAATAAAATGTTACTTTCTAAAAACAAATAATAATTGAATGATTTAATAATAGTCATTTGAAAGAGGTTGAGCCTTTAGAGTTTCAAAACATGAACTTAAAAAAATATTTTGACATATATAAAATTTTCAATTTTGTTATTAACTTAAATGTGTAGAAATCTTTTAGTAATTTACCTATTCTAATTATTCACAATGTGAGAAGATAAACTGAGGCACAATGAAATTTTAGAGGATTTGCTTATAATTGCAGATTTACAGTCCTGGTGTCTATCCATTTTATGTTACCAGTTCATGTATTCTTTAAATTGGTGAAATTTTCCTTAGAAGCATTCTCAAAAATTTAGATAGGCTAGCCCAGTTGAAGGCCCACCCAGACAACAGCTGCTCAGATGTTCAGGCCCAGCCAGAGGTCCACCTAGATACCATCAGTAGATGCACAAGCACCAGGCAGAAGCCTGCCTGGACAACAGCCCAGCTCAGGCATCCAAAAGGCTATCATTATGAGCCCAGGAATTGGCATAGTGATAAGCAGTAGAGAGAAGGCCTCTCTGAGGCTTATTCAGAATTGAAGCCCACTAGGAGAGGAGAGTCACCTCAATAAAGGCTCAACAGACTGCATCAGTTGACATGAGAAGACACCTAAACAAAACTCAAAACCAGACTTACAGATCCCCAAAGGCAACCACAAGGGGCAACAAGATGGAACAATCTGAAACTCAACCACCTGGATTCCCTGAACTGGCAACAAAAGAGGATCTGGGAAACATAAAATCATAAATAATTTCTCAGATATCAACAGAGATTGTGTCCATAGTGAAAGACATGATTAATAACTCTAGAGCAGACACAGATAATAAAAAAATAGAGGAACATGATGGAATCCCAACATAGAAGACAAATGGAATCCATAAAACAGACACAAACAGATATTCAGGAGATTAAAAAATCTATTGAAAGTTTACACAGCAGAATGAGCCAATGTGAGGACAGAATCTCAGACATAGCAGACAGGATTTCATTTAGTGACCAGGACAAGACAGATTTCTTAAAAATAGCAAGGGACCATAAGAAATCAATCCAGCATTTGTTAGATGATGCTAAGAAGAATAACATAAGACTGCTCAAAGTCAACGAAGAAACAGAAGATAGTGCAAATGACATTAAAAAAACTCTCCACAGAAGTAATGGCAGAAAACTTCCCAAGCAGGGGAAAAGAATTTGACATACAGATAATTGAGGCATATAAGATTCCAACTAGTCATGATCAAAAAAAAAATCTACACCTAGGCATATAATAGTCAAGACTCCAAAAGCCCAACAGAACAACAAAAAACTAGAAGCAGTTAGAAAAAAGAAACAAATCACATACAAAAAAAGCCCATCAGAATCACAGCAAACTTCTCAACACAAACCCTCAAGTCAAGAGCCTGGAGTGAAGTATCTCAAGCTCTAAAAGAAAACAACCTCCAACCCTGAAAAATTATCTTTCAAAATCAATGGAGAAATAAAATACTTTTATGACAAAAAGCAGCTTAGGAACTTCATGAATACCTAACCAGAACTCCAAAAAATTTTAAATATCCTAGGAAAATACAGTGAGGGCAACAACCACATGAAGCCCAGCAGAATGAATCCATCAGGCAAGAAAATAAATTAAATGCAAAGGAGGAGACTCCAACAACAGGAAAAGATCATGACAAGGATAAGTCAATACATATCAATTACAATAATCAAGGTTAATGGTCAAAATATAAAATAGATATGTGAAATAGGAAGAAAAGGTCCAAAGGGGAAGGGGAATTGGGAGGGGTAGTGGAAAGGAAAGAAGGGAAAGGAAAAAATACGTGAAAAAGAAAAAACAGAAACAGAGTCTTTGTAAATAGGGAAGGGTAGAGGGGTTGAAAGGATGGCAGGGGAATGGGCAAAAACATAAGAACCAAGATATATCATGTAAAGGTACAAATTATCAATGATGAAGGTCATCATATTGTATACCTAAAATGTACCAATAAACTTAATGAATAAAAAATTTTAGATAAGCTTAAAAAAATACATTTCAAAGCCATAAAGTCTCCTTAACCATTATTATTTAAGTAGTTATGACTTTTCAGATTTTTTTAATTTGAATGATAAGCTATCTGAATAAGCTCAAGTCAACTGATACATCCATCAGTTCTTTCTCAGCCTGGATATGTTATTTCAGTGTAAAAGTTCTTAAGTGAAGCAAGTGAGACAAATTGCTTCGACATCTTACCAGAAAATGCCCACCCTAAAAAAGACAATGACATAGCATTTTTAAGTCTTGGCAAGTGTCAAAAAAGAAAACTTTTATGTGATCAGTTAAAACACTGTCAATTCAAATTCACTAAATTAATAAGAGCATATTGTAATTGCTAAAATTAGATAATTGTCTCACTCAATTGTAAACTATACTAATTCTATATTTGCTGTCAATTACATAGAAGAATTTTAAACGAGTAGGGGAAATGGGAGGGGTAGGGGAAAGGAAAGAAGGGAAAAGAAAAAATATGAGAAAAGGAAAAACATGGAAACAAAGTCTTTGTAAATAGGGAGGGGTGGAGGGGGTGAAGGGAAGGCAGGGGAATGGGGAAAAAATAAGAACCAAGATACATCATGTAGAGGTACAAGATCCCAATGATGAATGTAACTGTATTGTAAAACTAAAATGTACCAATAAACTTAATAAAAAAAAATTCTCCTTTAAGCTAACATGGTAGCACAGGCCTATAATCCTGGATACTGGGAGGGTGAGACAAGAAGATGGCAAATTCAAGGCCAGCCTGATCTTGTTTCAAAAAATAAAGAGGGCTGTAGCACAGTGGTAGACCATGCTAGGTTTGATATCTAGCATTGCGTTTTTAAAAGCTACTTTCAAATACCATTAATGAAGAAAATAGCATAGCTGTGTATGGTGTCATACATCTATAATCCCAGTACTCAGGAGCCTGAAGCAGGAAGATCATGACTTCAAGGCCAGCCTGGGCTACATGGCATTTTCTAAGCCTACCTGAACTATATAGGAAGATCATGGGGAGGTGAGGAATAGGGAGAAGCAAAGAGGAGGAGAAAAGGAGTTCTTATTCTTGCAGTAAATTAAAAATTTTTTAAAAGGGGCACTTCCTGACATGTCTAAGAACCCCAAAATATTTTGACAACTTCAAGAAGAGAGAAATACACATAGTACTACAAGTCAAACTTCACAATAACTCTTTGTTTGACTAACCCTAAGCCTTAAACGGCTTCTTAAAGTCCAATTTGAGACTCCTAATTAAAATTTCCAACAAGCAAAAATTTAAAGGGCCCATATCATCAATGGCTTCTTACTGTACTTTATGCAACCAAACAGGCCCTCCTTAATGAGGGACTAAAATTCTTCCACAAATAAATTGCACTATAATTACCTTTGGTTAAAAAAAAGTAATTGGGAAAACAAGAGAGAAAATGATCTTTCAGAAAAAAGTCTACGATACATGTTATAGTTTATACCTAATGTCCCTCTAAAGCCTCGTGTGACCATAGAGGGGACCTTTGGAAGGTGACTGGATTATGGGACATTATAGTTGACTTGCTGTGAAGGGGTGGGGCCTGGTCAGAAGAAGCAGGTCACTGAGTGTGACCCAGAGGGATATATCTCTCTTCCAGGCTCCTCCTTAACTCTCTGCTTCCTATCTGCCCCTCCATGAGCAGCTCTCCTCCGCCATGCCATTCTACCATGCCGTCCTGCCTTGAAGCCAGAAAACTATGGACTAAATGTGAGCCAAAATAAACCTCTTCTTCCTTAGGTTGTGGGTGCTTGGTATTCTTTCCCAGTCAGGAAGAAAGTGATTAAGACAGTGCACCTATCGTTAGATTCTAGCTCCTTGTTTTTGAGACTTTACCTACAATCTGGACTAAATTCTAAATTTTTAGTTTCTTCCAATATTTGAATGCAACTCTCCAAACATATTTGAAATTTCACTCCCCAACACACACACACACACACACACACACACACACACACACACACTCTTCGGATTTGGAATCATTTAAATTAAAATTGTCTTTTAGAGCTGGGATACAGCTCGGTCGTTCAGGTTTTGCCTAGCTTGTGTTAGGCCTTGGATACAATTCCCAGCACTGCAAAAAAAAAAATTCTTCCCCTTTCCTAAACCCCTGCAAGCTGACACTAGGCAACATGGCATAAACTTCACAGAAATCACCACAAACTGCAAATGAGGAAAACCTGATAGAGTGTCACAGCCTATTTTCACTCCAAATAAAGAAGATTTGAACCCCATATCTGGAAATCTCAGCTCCCTGCCCCAGATTTAGAAATTTAGTTTATAAACTGGTCCAATTATGAACATTTATTTTTCTTCTGTTTCCCTAGCAATGCCTCTTGTTAAAGATTTGTCTACTTAACTTTTATGTGATCCCTGCAAACAGATGAGATGCAACTTTTAATTGGAGTGATTTATTCCCAGGAATGGGAGAGTCATTTAATAGGATCCTTTGTCACTCAGGTACTAATCTAATTCATTCTCTACATCCACCAACTTACCTTTTAGTTTATGAAACTTCTGGAGAAGTTTCAGACAGAGTAATGCTGGGGCTCAGGCAATGATCCATCAATGACAGATGATTTCACATATTCAGAGGCTTTAGAAGCTGCCTAGCAAAGTGTCATTGACCTTGTTGTGTTTCCACCTTTCACCACTGCAGAGAGGGGCTCTCTCTGGAATTCTTTTATCTTCCTTAAGACTGGACCCACTGAAGGGTGGAGGGGGTGAAGGGCATGCAGGTAATGGGGAAAAAATAAGAACGAAGATACATCAGGTACAGGTATAAGCACCCAATGATAAATGTAAATGTATTGTATACCCAAAAGGTACCAATAAAAGAATTTAAGAAAAAAAAAAAGGACTGGACCCACTGAAGTGCACAGGATTTCTTTCTGTCCCCTTCCTGAAATCTCATTATCTATCCCAAAAGACTGAGGAATGTAAACACACCTGACTGACTGTCACAAGATGATGTCTGTGTTTTGGGCTCGTTAATACTCCAAGGAGAAGCATTCACAAGTTAACGTCTGTCTCCTGGCTCTATTTGTTCTCTTTAAGATTTATTGATTATCCCTCTAAAATTACCCATAACTAACTTTCCTCTTTCCTATGAAGAAAGTTATTTAAGCTTAAATCATCTGACCCTGTTTTTGTGTTTTATATTTCCTATGACTCCTTTGCTTATGCATGTTAATAAACATCAAGCTTTTCCCTGTTAGCCTTTCTTTAGTTACAGGAGTATCCTCCATGATGCTTTATGATGGGCAGGAAAGAGATCATCCTTTGTTACTTTTATAAAAAGTAATAATTCATGTAAAAGTATTATGTTAAGAATATTTTGAGCACCTCAGGTAACTTAAGCAATAGCAATCAGTATTTGAAAATTTGAAAAACATTTGAAAAATGAAGTTAAAAGTTACTCCACTGATACTCAGTCAATAAGGTAACTGAACCCTAAAGAAGTATTTGAGAGTATACTAAAAATTTATCACTATAAATTTGAAATAATTGATTTAAAAAGTATTCAACTGGATATGAATTCCAGTTGAAATTTCAACAGTGAAAGAAAAGAAAATATAAAGAATAATTGCACTTTGAGAAATAATAAAAAAACTGAACCATCTAAAACCCTCTTAATGATGGAAAGAAGTTTCTGTAAATGAAAGACAAACAATATTCTCTTCTGTTATTTGTTATTGGCTATTGTTCAGTTTTCCCTCAACATATTCTTCAAAAAAATTCAAGAGATCCTATCTAAAAGTCTTGATTGTATGTTCCATGTGTCCATTTCAAAATTAAAAGTTAATATTGAAGCCAAGAGTAGTGGTGCATTCCTGTAATCCCAGCTCTTGGAAGGCTGAGGCAGGTGGATCACCATGAGTTTGAGGGCAGGCTGGGTTATATAGTGAGTGCAAGGTGAACCTGGCCTACACAACAAGACCCTGTCTCAAAAACAAAACAAAACAAAAAGTTAATATTCAAAAGTTATATTCATGGAGGTGAGCTCGTATCTTGTCAAATTCTTTTTGTCTTAAAAATAATGCCCCTCACTCCTTTCCAGCTTACCTGAACTGTTCACACATGTATTCTTTTCTATGTGCTGTTACATACAAACATCAAGAAGCATGCATGGCTCTGGAGGAAAAAACTTCTATGTCTAGGTTCCAACCCCCCACTCCAACAACTACAGTGGTGCTATGTTTTCCCCTTGGTTTGATAAACTTTCTCTACAGTTGGATGACATAACAAACAAACCTCTAATCAAGCCATAGCAAACTAAAATCACCCTTGGCAGCAGAGAAGAGAGCTAAGTTTAAAAAAATAGTTAAATCATACAGTGCAGGGTAAAGAGAGTATAAATTTTTCCCATGGAGTAGATGTAGGTCATTTGGGAGTGTCACCAGAGAAGATCTGTGGAGTTGCCTCCAAAGAGGAGATGGGGACCTCTACTCAGCCTGGACACTTCTTGATATCTTGCTACAGAAAAACATTTTAAGATGCATCAGTGAGAGAACTGGCATATTTATTGAACAATGTCCAGCTTTCCCTTTCTACCTCTGTTCACCATAGATTCACCATCAGTGCTTTAGGGTAATGACTAGAAACTTCTAAGTGCCTATTGGTAGTTGGATTCCCCTGAAAACCTCTTAGCTTGATGTCCTCTGTCTTGAAGGAGAATAAGGTAGGTTATATAAACTTAGGGCTAATCAAATCTGTACTGCCAGCTTTTAGACAAGCTACTCCCTAAATGATCAGTGTATGTACAGACTACACCTTATCCTTTGGGGCTATCCCTGGTCCTATAAAGATTATCTTCACCAAATATATTTTAAGGAAAAATGGGAGAAAAAATTAAAATTGACTTACTTCTCCAGAGTCTCTCTTGTTCCACTTTTCACATATTAATTTAATATAATAAATGTAACTTGCTGAAAACAAAATCAATAATGTTGCAATTGATTACAGAAAGAGAGCACCTCTTGGCTATTTCTGCATTCAATCAGCATTTGTATTTTGACTTCATTATGCTAATAAAGAAATTGCTTGTTCACAAAAGCAGATTATACAAAATTGTCTTTAAAAACTTCAAGGTCTTATTGGCTATTTCAAAATAATTTCTTCATCTATATCATCTTATCAGTTCTCAAATGCCATTTTTAATTAATTGATTCTTAATAACTATATAAACCCATTTAATTCATTTTAAATTAGCTTAATTGTATTATTAAAATCTGTATTAAATTCATTTCTCATCTAACTGTTACTGAAGTGACAGTGAGAGTATATGTTCATTATTAGTTACTGCCATGCTGTTAATTATAACCTGTTTGATACATCAACTCCTAAAATGCATGCAGTCCAGATTCTTATAATACATCCTCTTTTGAATTCGGTATAACTAACAATTCTGACTTTGTGCTGGCTCATTTCTCTCTAACTGTTTCTAATGCATCTATCACAGCCTTTGTTTCTATAACAAACCTTAAAATCCTTTGGCCTTATCTTGGCAGAAATGGAAACAAAAACACAGATGCACTCTGGGGCACTGAAATCATATGAAATTGTTCAGTTGTAAAGTAGTCATTGAAAAGTTTCAGAATGTGTATTTTTGTATATTTGTATTATTAGTCTATGGTTCTCATGTGCCCAGTTTGCATATTTGGAAGACTTTTTGTTAAGAGAAAGATATTATAAGTTAAAATTAAGTATAACTAATCACCTAACCTCTCTTGGATTCAGTTTTTCTATCTGTACATTGGGTGAAATGATATCCAACCTATGTTATCAAGATGAGATTTACAAGGAAGATGTCTTAAAATGAAATGACACATAAAAATTCAAAGTTTTAGAAATTAAAAAATAAATGATGAGGGGCTGGGGATTTAGCTCAGTGGTTCCAGCGCCTGCCTCACAAGAGCAAGGTCCCGAGTTCGATCCCCAGTACAAAATAAATAAATAAATAATAAATAAATGATGTGATAATGGAAAGTATATTAAATAATGCCTGAGTTTTTTGTCAGGAACCATATTTTCATTGTATTTCACATTTTATTACATGAAGCAACAGTGTTACTCTTCTGATGGGAAGGGGTAACCTAAAAATAATTAAAGTCATTTGAAGAGAATGGGATGTCTACCTAGTTCATCATCTTATTTTAAAGGCGTCTTGAACAGTCAGGAAACAACTTTAATAGAATATTCATGGGCTTATTCTATTAGTCTATCAGTTTCCACTGATGCGCACTTTTTATTTCCTTCAATGACTGAAAAATTGTTTAAGTCCTTCATTTCCAAGTGAAAATTCAAGAAAATCTCCCTAAAGTAAAACATATTTTTCTGCATTTAAATCAAAAAGCATCAGCTGTAGTTAAAAGTCAATGTAAGTATAAAGAGATGATATTTGTAGTTGCTTCAAGTCCTATACTGATTAGATTCTCTGTCTAGAAGACCATTTATGCCTGATGAGTCTTATAATATTTGGTCAGCTCTAATCTTTTGAATTGTGAAGATAAAATTTTATACATCCTCTTGTTCTATCCACAGTAAGTTTTACAAAAAGTGTGCTTCAAAGGTTATTCACTTTCCAACCTTCCAAAAAGAAAAGGTTGATCGAAAATACATTTTTAAAAAGAAAAGTCTTCCTATCAATTACTTATTAATATACTAAAATTTTTATAACAAGAAATTTGCTCTTATCACAATGTAAGAAAGAGAACTTGTCAATTTATTTATACATCCATCCTCCTGTAGAACATCAGTGGTAGATTAAGATATACAATGGATAGAAGATGAATTAAATATACTTGTGATACATGGAAAGAAGAAATCATACTTTCTCTTAACAATCCAAGGAAACTTTCAGTGGTAATATGTTTATAATAGAAAAAAAGAATGCCAAATAGCTTGAAATATTAAAGAACTACTCCACTAGGTATTTGTGAAGGTGGTTGTAGTTATGTAAAATACTACAGAAGAAAAATTCAAAGATGAATATAAATTATGAAAAGTTGCTTTTAAAAAATCTTTCCTCCTTCCTCTTCCCCTATTTAACTAAAGAAAAATTTCCTTTCTGTAGTTTTCCGACCTAAGTCATACAGCTATAAATTCCTGTTTATTCTTTTGATAACAATAAATATTCCCTGCTTGAACCTTGCTTTTGAACTCTTGTGTTTAATATATTGGGGTTTTGTCTGTGCTCTTCTAAAATATCATAAAAGTGTTTCTAAAATTTTTTATTAACTCTAGAGAACACATGCCAAAGATGGGAACATAGGATTTAATCTTCCCTTGGCCATTAACTAGCTGGGTGGCCTCAAACCTCAATCTTCTCATGTCCAAGTATAAATATTCATGCCCTATCTTCACACAGCCAGGAGACAGCGCCAAATAATATCCCATGTTCTTTGTAGCATTCTAATTCTCAATAATTTCTCCCTCTAGTTTCTGCATTCCCATGAATCTGTTTAAAGTACTTTCTGATTACATCAAATTGATTTTGCCATCAAATTTATACAGAACATATATATGTGCTTTTTCTTGGACTGGGAGTAAGGTTTAATCCTTTTCTAGCAAAAACCCTTCCAGAATTTCCTTTTAGTTAGATTTTTGTGCACATGCTTACTGTAGCTGATTCTGTGGTTTATATCTCTAGATCTTAAGCTACCTTGAAGGAGTGTTTTATAAAAAGTAGCAATTTTTTATCATTAAGTAGGAGGATATAACACATGCCATATAGTATATGTAATTAGTGTTAATGGATCCAAAATATCTTCCTGAACTAATATAAAGTTTTTATTAGTACTAACAGTTGTGAGAGGGGCATAAACCAAAGAAATACATGACTCAGTAAGAAGTTAGATTAAATCAACATTAAATACAATAAAGAAACTTATTCCCGTACCTCTTGTTGTTTGTGTGTAGTTTGCACAAATAAGAAATTATTTAAAATATAAATTAGGAGGATGTCTTTAGATGCACTCTTATCCACAATATTATTTGTCCATTAAGCTGCCTCACCCTACAAGTGAAATAGATCAGAAATGGCCCAACCTTTCTCTTTGCCCCTGACAGCCAAAAGGAGGCATGCTCTGATTGGCAGTCACAGCTGTGACTATCCTAGATGCCTCCAATTGCTAGAAGAGATGTCTTCCCTGACCACAGCTGGCTTGAACTTGTACCAATCAGCAGCCTTGAACTTGGATCAATCCCAGAAGACTCTACCCTGTGACCTCCCGATGACTATGCTGCAGCTAACTTGAAATCTCAACCAATCACAGCTGACTGCCCTGTGGCCAATCCATGATGACTCTACCTTATTAATGTTTGAAATTTGAATCAACCCAAGGTGACTCTGCCCCCTCTACTGCTTTCTATATGCAGCACTCCCTCACACTCCTTGGGTGAGTTTAATGGGGCTCCCTCCAGGGTACTGATCCCCTGTGCAGCAGCATAGGTTCAAATAGTCTCATTTCAGTGGTTCTATAAATCTGCTCATGATTCTTTTCTTGGGCAGTATGGACTGAAAATGTCCTATAAATCTACTTGAGATTCTTATCTTCGGTATATGGACAGAGGAGGTTGCATTTTAAAAAAAGAGCTGAACATACTAGGGGCTCTTAGAACTAGTAACGTGTTGAAAGATTGGTAGCAAACCGGCAGAAACAGACAAAGATCAGTAGAGACTGATTGTGTCTTATCTATCAGTGGTGAGCAACGAGTGGTGATGACTGGTGGCAGTGACCAGCAGCAACCGATAATTCTACATTCTGCATTCTACAGGTATAATACTAGAGAAAAGAGCAATTCTCTCCTAAAGTAAACCAGGAGAGGTTCAAAGGATTGTCCAGATTACCTATTTCCTTTTGAATTTTTCCATGTTCTCCTGGGGTTTGCAATTTCCAGTATAAAAAATAATAATGTAGTTTAATATCATGGACTTTCTCAACACATAAACTTTCTTGTTTCCATGAGTTTTCACTTATTCCAAAGACTTAATTGGCCACCTATGGTGTTTTGCCTCTAAAATTTTTGCTTTCTGTGCTGTGGAACCCCTATTATTTTGTAAACAAACTCTCTTGCATCTTCAATCTTTCCACAGATTGAGGTTGTATAAAATATAAGAAAAATCTGACAGATAAATGTATTAGTGAGGGTTTTTCAGAGAAAACAAACCGATAGGTTGTACATATATATCAAGTCAATGCTACAATCCCAGTCCAAGGACCAACAGCCTGGGAACCTAGGAGAGATAATGGCATAGTTCCATTTCAAAGGACAACAAGTGGACACTTAGAAGAGCTGATGGTACAGATGGCATGCAAATATAGTCTTCTAGAGAATTCACTTTTGCTCAGCAAAGCTGATTTTTTTGTTGTTGTTCTATTCAGAGCTTGAACTGATTGGAGAAGGCCCACCTGCCTTATTATGGAAGCCAATCTGCTTACTCAGAGTTCACCATTTAAATGTTAATCTCATCCAAAATACTGCCCAAATTAATACACAAAATTGACCATGAGAAGCCTCACTTTTTTTTTTTTTTTTTGGAGACAGAGCCTTGCTATATAGTTCAGGCTGTCCTTGAACTCACTATGGAGTCCAGGCTGGTCTTGAACTCACAGCAATCCTTCTGCCTCAGCCTCCCAAGTGCTGGGATTGCAGAGATGCACCACCACACCTGGCTCAATGAAGTCTCACTTCTTGCCACTGTGGAATCTACACCCATTTTCTTAAACCACACAGTCACCAAATAAACACAATAACAAGCCCGTAATTCTACTTACATAATAGTTTGGGTACCACCAGGGAAGCACTGACATTTTCTGCAGAAGAAGATTCAAAGTCTTTGGATGATGTTTACTCCTTCTACCCCTTGATGCTGTGACCCATGAATCCTGGATGCAAGAGACTAGCTTGAAACCACACTGAGCAGGCTATAGATATTACTGACTTGGCTAATAAATTTGGCTATTGATTAAAATTATGAATCATTCCAAGACCTAGGTGTAAATTGCTAATTGATAGATTTCCCTATGCTAATGGGCACAATTGAAGTCTCAATGATTGATGAGGTTGTAACATCTCTAATAGCAAGAATAAAGCTGCAGCTGAAGAATTATGGTTCTGTGTAACCGTTCTCCAAGATCAAACATGAGCTAAGATAATGCAGGTGGCTCATTAGCTATGACCTGCAAGATAGTGCAGATGCCTTGTTAACTGTGACCTGTCCTTCACAAGTATACATAGTTACTCCCCTTTTACAGCCTGGATCATTAGTCCATTAGTTCTGGTATTCCCTACATCTCCCTTCATGCCCCTTGCTATGTTCTATAACCATAAATACTGACTAATCCAGAGCTCATTCTCTTAGCTATGATAGAGCTAAGATCAAATGGTCTTTAGCCAGGAGAGAGCCAAAGATTGATTTCCAGGCTCCCAAGTAATAAATTATTGTTTGTTATTCTCTATTCCTAGTTCTTTGTATATTATTCTTTCATCTCCTGCTGTACCCTCATCAGGCAACTAGGCATCCCCTGGTAACTGGCTGACGACGTATCACCCCAACACCAAACTGGTCAAGCTGTCAACCTGAACACCTGAGCATGTGAGAAACAGCACCATATATTGGCCAATAATTCAGAGGACATACAGCCTTCTAGAGAACTTTTCTTTAGCCCCACAAAGTATTGCTACCTAGATGGCACTATAACCAAACCTTCAAAGACAATTTCACTATTCTATCAAATCTGTTGCTTCAAGATGGTCAGTAACATGATGAGATGAACAAATACCTTTGCCATTCTTCATTTGTTACAGAAATCTTTGGTCAGAAGGAATGCTATGTGTGAAATATCATCATGGTGGATAAGGCATTTTTATAAGAATTGTTGTGAGCGAAGAAGACAAATATGTGTCTAACATGCATGTTCCAGTAAGAACAAAATGTTTTTCTTCCCATGAAAGAAGCAGTCCAATGTAATCAATGTGCCACCAGGTAGTTAGCTGATAACCCTAGGCAAAGGTACCATAGTGGGACTCAGTATTGGTCTTTATTTCTGGCAGATGTAGCACTCAGCAAAGGCAATGGCTAACTGAGCCCTGGTGAATTGAATTCCATCTCAGAGCCCATGTTCCATCCATGCCACTATGACCACTGTTTATACTTCCATTTGTCTGAGGAAGAAGTTGATGAATAGCCACAGAATAGGTCATCCAATCCATTTGGTTACTAAATCATCCTCTCCTGAGGTCACATTTTGTTTGGAATTAACGTGAGACACAAATATCTACACATATTTAATCGGTTCTTTCCCAGTCAAGGCCTGCACTTTAGCAATATACACCTTCCAAGGCTGGGAATTCCATCCGCATTGTAATTCAGTTACATGCAGGATGAAAATGTTAATTTGTTTTTCAGCAATCTCAGCCCTGTGGCTACAGAAGATAAATGTCTCTTTTAGGGTAAACATGGAGTTTCAAGTCACTTATGCAGCACTTAGGTGGGGAATTCAAACCCTGAATACATCCATTTTTACCCCACTTTCTGCAGAAACATCAGAAACAACCAACCAATATCCTTAAAATTGTTTGAAAGAACCATACAATGTCATCCAAATCCTTGCTTCTTGTAAGTGTTTGATTAGGAGTATTCAATTACAATATTTTGCCAAATTATGCCATAAAATATCCGTGTTCTCCTTACTATTGGAGTTAGAGTCAATTGTGGCTTTAGGACTAATTAGATTCACACAACCCCTGAACCAATCCAGAAATTTAATCCTTAATATTCTGCTTCTCTAAGCTGTGCAAGGTGGCATATGCCTATAATACTAGCACTCAGGAGGCTGATGAAGTTTGAGGCCAGCCTGAGCTACTTAGCAAATTCAAGTCAGCCTGGACTTCATAGTGTTACTCTGTCTCAAAAAAAGAAGGAAGAGAAGGAAGGGGGAGACAAAAAAAAAGGAATATATATATATTTCTCTAAAACTACTCTCAATACTCTCAATATAAAAATCTATATTACTCAAGAGTTCTCCAGAGAAACAGAACCAATAGGATAAATATATAGAAAGAAAGATTTATATGGCAGACTCTGGCCAAAGGAGTGTTTGAAGTGAATGAGAAAAGGAAGGGACTTTCTGGACAACAGTTCAGGATTCTTAGAATGCAAGGTTAGAGTTTAGAGTAGAATCCTCAGGACAACAGTCAGCAGGATTAAAAGCAGTTTGTTCTCAGAGATGTTTGTCTTGGCCATTGTGTCCTCTCTGCCCCATAAGATTGCTTAAACTAGGATGACATGTGTCACATAATAAACTATCCCCTTCCGACCTTTTCCCTTGACCAAAACTCCTATAGAATATATTACAAATGCTTTTCTTCTATGTCTTTGTTATCATGTGCTTGAGTTACAAATAAATAACTGCAGAGGTCTCAGCTCACTGCTGTTTCCTTGAAGCTCTCTTTTGCTAAAGTAGCAGCCCCTCTGAGTCCTCTCAGTGACTAAAGTCTCATCTCCAAGTATTCTTTAACATCCTTTACACAGCCATGGCTGCACACTGTGACAGATTGATTTTAAGGAATTGGCTTATTTAATTATGGAGGCTGTCAAGTCCAAAACCTGCAATGTAAGCTAGGATGCTCTCATGTCCCATGAGAACCAACAGGTGGTAGAACTGATGTATGAAGGCAATCTGCTGGAGAATTCACTCTGACCCATGGAAGTCAGTTTATGTTCTGATCTGGCTTTCAACTGATTGGAAGAGGCTTTCTTACCTTGTTCCATTTTACTCTGGACCAGTGTCTTTCAAGCTTCTAAATTCTTTGGCTCTATCTCTCAATTCCAATTCTGTGTTTTCCCTTTGGACAGGACAACAGAAGTCAGATTTCCAAACTACTTAGAGTAGCAATTCTAAACCCCTGTGTTCCAAATGTGTTGAGTCATACAAGGAAAAAGAAAAGAGGTGGAGCTACAGTGAGCTTGCTAAGAATGCAGAATTAATATCACATACTACAATATACATGAATCTGAAAGCATAATATAAAAGTGAACAGGCAGACACTAAAAAAAAAAATTAAACCCCCACATAGGCACAGTCAAATTAATATATGCTGTTAAAAATCAAGATAGTGATATTTTAGGGATAAAATAAATTAAAAGGAGCATGAAGAAAGTTTGGAGGTTCTTGTAAACTTCTGTTGTTTGATCTATATGTTCATTTTGTGAAAATTTATCAAGCTATAAATTTATAATCTGTATACTTTTATGTATTATGAAATCCAGAATGGAAAGTTAAAAAATTATTATCACAATGAGAAACCATTTTAAACCTAGAAAAACAGGAAAATTTTTTAAGTCTGACAATGCAAATGTGGTTAAGAATATTGGAAAGTGAGAACTCCTTGTTCTTAGAAATGTAAACTGGTTATCTTTGGAAAACAATTTAGCATTATCGGTAAGGCTGAACAAGTTTGTATTCTGCAACTCAGTAATTTCTTTCCTCAGCCAGAAAAAAATGTTATATTATGTATATCAGAAAGTATGCAGAAGAATATACTTAGGAAAATTTTCATGAATAAAATAAAGAAAATAAAGACAAAAAACTTAACATTGGGATGACCGAATACCAGGAAAGTGAATAAATAAATAGTAACCTATCCACACTGAACAGCAGTGAAAACAAAAGGATACAATTCCTCACAGCAGCAGAGATGATTATAGAAACAAAATATTAAATAAAAAAACAAGTCACAAAAGATTATGTATGATTCAACTTTTATAAAGTCTTCAAACTAGCAAAACAAATATATTCACACGTGATAGTCATGAAAAAGAAAACCCAAATGACAATAAACATTCAATCCAGGACAGCAGTTGTCCCTGGATGAGGAAGGGAGCTTCTTATGGGGAAGGGCATCAGGGAACTTCTTCAAAATTGTTGATGGTCTAATACTTAAAATTTGTAACCATTGTGCCATGTAATTTGCATCTGTATTACTATATGCATTTGTTTATACAAATTAACAAATGAAAAACTTATCTAAGAATCCCAGTTCAATATAAATTCATATTTTTACCTTTCAATGGATCCCCTTTCAATCCCCTATTAAATGAAAAGTCCTGATGATGATGATGATGATGATGATGATGATGATGATGATGATGATAAAGCAAGGATTAAATACACATCCACAAAACAGAAGAGCCATTGGCTAACAAAAGCTACCTACTAATTTCTGAAAGAAAATGGGTACAGGTTTTTCCTGGGGAAGCATAATGGAAGAAGCTGTAGCACAAAACTCATGAAGGGGAGAAAGCCCGGGACAGATTATTTGCTTCACAGAATCCATGGAGACAGGGAAATTGTCTGGGGCAGAAGGGATGGGAATGAGAAGTGGGACTGAAAATAGAAAAATTCTTTAGATGTCTCTGTACAAAAGAATATAATCCACTTCATGTCTCTCCCTGAGGCAGAGCAGAAAAGTCACACAGTCTGACAAGTGCAGCTTTGGAGCTCCAGCCCTGTGGTTAGGGAGCCCGAGGGGGTTTAGCTCTTTCCAGGGCCAGGGACCTTCCAGAGTCTCTGCTTCTGTAACAAGAAACAGGTGGTCTCTGTGCTTTCCCCAGGGAAAGAGTTTGCTAAATTTGTATCACTTGTCCATCTACAGTCCCAGCTTTAAAAATCTTGCTATTTTCTCCCATTAGGCCTTGTATTTTTTGTCCTTTACATTAAAAAATTTTTTTTAAACATAAAGAGGAAGAGTGAGCAAAATTCAAGGAAGTTCCAAACTAAATTTTCACTCCAACCATCTGACTGAAACAACAAGAAAATATTTTTAAATATACTTGAATAGAGAAGACGACATACATATTTCATAGATTACTCAAACATCAAATAGAAATGAAAATATCAGGGATAGTTTATATAGCAAGGTAAAGTATTGTTTCCTGAAACTGTCTTTCGGTATTTTATTTAAATATGTTTCTTACTGTATGGGTTATGTACTTTTTTTACCTTTCAAAACCACTCATTTGCAGGCTGATTAGCTCCCCTTGGCCGGAGCTGCCAGGTGCAGTTTCGGACAGCTTCCTGTATGGGGAGCTGGAAAACAGCCAGATATTCCTTCTACAACAGCTGTTATCTGTTGGTTTGGGAGCAGCCCTATGAGATGTGCTGGGAATAATGACATTTTGCAATAAACATATATCCTTCTGTTAAAAAAATTCACCCAGAAGACAAGCAGCTTGAAGCTCCTGCGGCCGTCCCGGCCCACGCCTACGGCACAGTGAGGTCCGCTTAGCCACGGGGGCGCTTCCAACACTCAGTCCCCGTCCCATCCCCCGTCTCCCCCGCCCCCCCACCTTGCGCCGCCTACCTTCTGGCTTTTCTGCTACCTGGTCCCACACTACAGAGGCACAGGAGATTATAAAGACCCTTGTCCTGAGCGCCACGAGATAGAGCAGAAGTTAGTAACAAAAAGAGGGCTTCTCAGGCTCCTCGAAGAAAACTGAAGCTCAGCAGAAAAGTAAAGAGAAACTCTACAACAAAGGCACATCAGACCACTGTACTTGGTCTGCTGCTGGCTTGCTGAGACTCATTGACTTGTATGCGCACAGGGATTCCTATGTTGCCTACTGTGACAGCAGAGACATATACTGAAGGAGGCCCATAATTTCTATTGCTATTTGCAAAAAAGAAAAAAACTTTTTTTTCTGATTTTTAATTCTTAATTTTTACTTTTTTTCTACTCTTCGAAGTTTTACTTTCTTTTCTTTCTTTTATATTTTCTTTCTCTCTGTCTCACTCATTCTCTCACTGTCCCACATTGCTCTGCATCTCCCCATTTGTTCCTTTCTGCACTGAATTTGGATTTCTCCCTTACTGTTCTTTTCTTGTCTTTTTCCTTCTCTTGATTATCATTAGGTTAAAAGGAAAGTAAATTTGGTATCTAGCCTCCCTGTTGCTGTTAGGTGATTCTATTCACATCTTTGTTCTTTCATTCTGCCATTTTCTCTTGCCTTTAACAACTTCTTAGAGTTTGTGTGATCTTTCTGTGTCTTCTGGCCTCACCATTAATCTTACCTGTTCTTTCTACCTGTCCCTCCTTCCCCAACTCCTTTTAACTCCCCACACTGAAGGGGAAAGATGCTACATTCAAGAGTTTATTCATTATAAACTTATGTTGGGTTGGTTCTTGGTTTCAATTCAACTCACATGGTTAAAAGTGATAGATTAATAACTACCACAAATTGTCATTTTCTAAGCTGTGCATGATGCTATGGTATTGCTGACTATGTCATTTGGGCTAACATGTTGTGATTGATCTAATTAGTTTTCCTTCCTGGTATAAGAAAAATATAATAGCTTCAGAATCATCAGAGTCTCAAAACCCAAACACAAGCTGTATCTGGAAGACACCTCTGAAAAGCAATCATTCCACAAGGCTTTTAAACACAAGCAACAAAGATACCTGCATTAAGCAATCTTGAAATATCAACCCAGGAATTAAATCAAGGTCAGTGCCAAAAACAAAAATGGGAAGACATTTAAGCAAGGCACAAACGCAGGCTTCCATGCCACAAAAAGGAAATTCTGGGGGAAATGAGGTGGAAAAGTCTGATAAGCAACCACTTGGACACCCTGAACTGATAGCACAAGAAGTAACAAAGCAGATGCATGAAGCTCTAGAAAATTTCAAAGCAGAAATAATCTCCCAGATAAATACAGACAAGGTGAACAGAGTGAAACACATGATTAGAAGGTCTAGAGCAGAAAGAGATAAAAAAATAGATGAGATCAGAAACATGCTGGAAGCCATGAATGCCCAGCATAAGAAAGAAATGGAAAACAGGATCACTCAACATAAGAAAGAGATGGAATCCATAAAACAGATTCAAACAGATATTCAGGAGATTAAAAACTCCATTGAAAGCATGCAGAGCAGTCTAAGAGAATCTGAAGACAGAATATCAGATATAGAAGACAGGATCATGGTTAAGGACCAGGAAAACAGAGACTTCTTAAAGATAGTAAGGGACCATGAGAAATCAATCCAACAGCTGCTAGATGATGCAAAGAAGAATAACATAAGACTGATAGGAGT
>NW_004624802.1:4575442-4594192 GCF_000247695.1 Heterocephalus glaber | reverse complement strand
CAAGATACTCATGTAAAGGTACAAGATCCCAATGATGAATGTAACTGTATTTTATACCTAAAATGTACCAATAAACTTAATGGGGAAAAAAAAGAAGATGCAGAAACAACTCCAGACACACTCCGCCACCTCATCTTCAACAAAGGAACCAAACACCTTCACTGGAGGAAAGATAGCCTCTTTAATAAATGGTGGTGGAAAACTTGGGTTTCAATTTGCCAAAGATTAAAACTAGACATATCTCTCACCATGCACTAAACTAAAATCTAAAAGGGTTAAAGATCTAAATATTAAAATAGAAACACTGATCTTCCTGGAACAGAGTTTAGGTAAAGTTCTTGTAGACATTGGTGTAGGAAAAGATTTTATTAACAAACCCTCAGTTGCCCATGAACTAGCATGTACTATCAACAAGTGGGATCTCTTCTCACTAAAAAGCTTCTGCACAGCAAGAGAAACTGCCAACACTGTAAAGAGACAACCTACAATGTGGGACAAAATTTTTCCCTGCTGTTCCTCAGACAAAGATCTACTATCTAGAATCTATAAAGAACTGAAAAAAGTCAGACTTCCCAAATTTAAAGAACCTATCCAAAAATGGGCATCTGAAGTGAACAGATATTTCTCAGACATAGAAGTAGAAATAGCAAATAAATATGTGTAAAAATGTTCTGCATCACTGGTTATTCGAGAGATGCAAATGAAAAAAAAGCTGAGATTCTACCTTACTCCAGAAAGAATGGCTGCTATCAAGAAATCAACCAATAAATGATGATGGGGTTGTAGGGAGAAAGGAGCCCTTCTTCATTGTTGGTGGGAGTGCAGATTGGTGCAAAACTATGGAAATCAATATGGAGACACCTTAAATGACTAGGATTGGACCATTTGACCCAGCTATTCACCTTCTTGGTATCTTCCCCAGAGAATTAAAAGAATCATACCACAGTGATATATGTGCACCCATGTTCATAGCAGCACAATTTGTAATAGCTAAACCTTGGAAGCAGCCCAATTTCCCATCAACTGGAGACTAGATAAAGAAAATGTGAGTTTTTTTTATAAAATAGAGCACCACTTAGAGATAAAAAATGAGAAAATAAAGATATTTATAGCTAAATGGATGCACATTGAGGCAATACTCTTAAGTGAAATAAATAGGATACACGTGTAAATACTGACTAGTTTCTGTAGTGTGAGAAACTGAAAGTGTAAATAAGGACTAAAAGGTATAATAGATAATGTGAAATAGGAAGAAAAGGGGCAAAGGGGAAGGGGAAGTGAGAAGGGTAGGGGAAAAGAAAGAAGGGAATAGAATTAATGTGAGAAAATGAAAAACTGGAAACAAAGTCTTTGTAAATAGGGAGGGATGGAGGGGTTGAAGGGATGGTGGGGGAATGGGGGAAAAGTAAGAACCAAGAGAGATTATGTAAAGGTGAAAATTTCCAATGATGAATGTCATTATATTATATGCCTAAAATGTACCAATAAAATTAATTTTAAAAATAAATACATCAAAAGAGAAAACAAAGCATATATTTGAATAAGCACATCCATGTAGTCCTAGAACTTCTGAACAAAGCCCTAACTGTGTCCTTTAATTCTTTGCATACTGTATTTGCAAAAAGGATTGGTGTAAAAAAAAAAGAAAGTATTAGTGTGTTATTTTTGTGGTTTTTAGATTTGAGAAAGATATTAAACAATGAAAGAAAAGAGAGAAGCAGAAAGGAAGACAAGGGAAAGGAGAAAAGGAAGGCTTCTGTGTGCCTTGGACATTGAAATGTCAGAATAGGCTTCATCTGGTCTCCTCAATAGTGAATTCATCCCACAAGAGCCATATTGCTTTCAACCTCTTTTGCTACATGTAGAGCAGAGTGACTTGTAGAGCAGAGTGACTCGCAGCCCAGTCTCCAGAACCAGTGTATTGACTGAAGCACTGTTCTATTCTCCAGATGTATGATCTTCGTCTAGTCATTCAGCCTCTTTGTACTTCAGTGTCCTTCTGTGAAAACAGGGGAAAATATGAATACTTACCTCATGAAATGCTTGACAAGATAAAATGCATAATCCTTGTAACAATACCGACAAGTGGCAAACAATAAATGTTAGTTCCCACAATTAGTACCGCTGGGAATCAACTATATGCTTTGGCTAAGAGTAACATGAAAAGCACTGCTTTCTTCCCTTGCATGTGTATAGAGAGGGAAGGCCTTGGTGGAAGTCAATCCAGATATGAGTTGATCCAAGCGAACAGCACAGCCCTGGATTCTCAGGACACATAGTCCCAAAAGGGAAGGTTGTAAACCAATGAGCAAGCAATGCTTGCAATACACTGAAATGTTTGCCAGTATATGTATGATTTTCAAGTATACTTTCAGCATAGTATATCTCAAGAAATGTACTGATCAACTTAATATAAAGTTATAGTGCAGCATATCTATCTGAGCACAAATTCTGGATTACAATCCAGATGATATTAGACCAAAGTTTTAATACTCAATTTTCTCATCTGAAAAAAAAGGTGATTCAAATATCTACTTTACACTGTTGTAAGAGTTATTAATAGTATTTGCATTTTGCTTAATAGTACCTGGAGCCAAGTAGGTATTTAGTAGATGACAAACATGATCATGATTATTATATAAGCTTATCTAAGTTGTCTCACTTTTATCCCATGTTCCTAGTATCATTTATTGAAGAAGTTGTTTCTTCGATACATGTTTCTAGCATCACTGAAAATAATTTGTCTATAGATGTGTCGATTTATTTCCGAGTTCTCCATTCTATTCTGTTGGCCTGTGTATCAGTTTTTATGCCAGTTCCATGTTGTCTCATAGCTTTTTAGCATATTATAAAGTCAAGTAGTGTGATGAATTCAGCTTTGTACTTTTTGCTGAAGTTTGCTTTGGCTGTCTGGAGTCTTTTTTTTTCATACAAATTTTAGGTTTGTTTTTTCTAGTGCCATGAAATATGTCAACATTATTTTTATAGAGACTGCATCAAATAGGATATTTCTTTGGGTAGCATTATGGCTTAGATTTAGAATGTCCCCCAAAATTTGCATGTACTCAGAGGTGGGGTTTTGGGAAGGTGGTTGGATCACGTAGGCACTGTACTTATTGGTGAATTCATCCACTTGTGAGTTCAGGGTCTGTGTGTGCTGGTTGGAAGAGGTGTCACTGGGGCATTACCTGGAAGAGTATTTCTCCCCACCCCCTTCAGCTCCGCCCTTCTCTCTCTCTGCTTCATGGCTGCCATGAGGTGAGCAGATTTTTGTCTGCCATGCTTCTCTGTTACACTGTTTCTACCTTGGAGCCAGTGGTAGAATGACAATGGACTAAACTCTCCAAAAAACCTATGAGCCAAAATAAACCTCTCCTCTTTTAAATTGTGTGCATTGGGTATTGTGCCTCAGGAACAAAAAAATAAACTAAGACAGAGAGTATGGGAATTTTATCAAAATTAATTCTTCCAATCAATGAATATAGACTATTGTTCCATTTATTTATGTCTTCTTTAATTTCTTTTATTAATATTTCATTGTAGTGTTCTTTCGTCTCCTTGGTTATATTTATTCCAAGTATTATATTTTTGGTAGCTATTGTAAATAGAATTGCTTTTTTAATTCCTTTTTCAGATAATTCACTATTGATGTATAGAAATACTACTCATTTCTGGATGTTAGTTTTCTATCATATAACTTTACTGAGTTTGTTTCTTAGTCTAATAGTTTTTGGGTGGAGGCTTTGGGGTTTTTCATATATAAAATCGTGTTATCTGAAAACAGTGAAAATTTGACTTTCACCTTCCCAGTTTGCATGTCTTTTTTTCCCCTTTTTTGCTCTTGCCTGGTTGCTCTGGCTGGGATTTTCAGTACTATGATAAATAGAAGTGGTGAAAGTGGGCCTGCTAGTCTTATTCTGGATCCTGGAGCACTTTCAGCTTTTTCTTAAACACCATTATGTTAGCTATGGGTTGTTTTAGTTTTAGGAACCTTATTTTTTCTAATTTTCAAGGTTTCAAATTGATTACTTGTGCTATCCACCTCCTCTCACTTGAGAACTCCTTAGTTTCTACAATCTCCTTTTCTAATTTCATGATTCTACTTCTTTCCATTATCTAGGAAGACTTTAGATTTATCAACTTTAAAATCCTTTTCAGATTGCTCCATTTTTATTGTTTCCTTGGAAATAAATACCCCTCCTTACTGGGTTTCTTGTTTGCTTTTTAAAGATATGGCTTTTCTTCTTGCTTTGCAATGTTCGTTTTGCAAATTCATCATGTCTGACAGTTCATTCTGTATTCTCTTTGGCTTGGTATGGTTACACAAATCTCAAATGGCTACACCAGTATCCACAACTGAAAACGAACCCGTATTGAAACTCAGGGATCTTGCCCCATAGAAAAGCTCAGTTTCAATCTCAATTTCAGTACATAAAATCCTGGTTTGTAGTCATGCCAGTGATTTTGTTTATTCTATAAGTTATTGAGGAAGCATCTAATTTCTGCCCATAAATTCAGGGTGAAGGCTGTATATTTTGAGGTTTTGTTCACATGCTAGGCACATAAACTATCCCTTGGGTTCATGCAACGAGATCCACTCTACTCTGCAACATGTGTGGGAGTACTTAATTCCTATTCATGCTTCTGAATTCAATGTGCCTAGGTCATGCCTGCAAGACCAGGTCATTGTACACCCTAACTCAATACAATTTTGAACGCTTTTTCTCCTTACCAACTTTTCTATCTTTTCCTGTTAGTTTTATTATTGTTAACAACCTTTCCTCTCATTCTTACTTTTATCTTCTTAATTGTTCTACAAGGATAACATTTTAAGTTCACCCCTCTCTAATGGAGACTGCATTTTCTCTACATTTGTTGTATCTCAAGGTTGAGAAATGAGGTTGTTGTTCCTACCACTCATTCTTACCCTTTCTGAATTATTACCGATCCTTTTTGCCTTGTTGAAGTCTCTGCCACCACTGCTCCTGTGAGATTCACAACATTCACTTACATAACCAGTTTCCTCCCTTTTTGCTGTTATTTATTACCATCCACCTATTTACTCAAGCTAAATTAGTAAAAATATAATAATAATAATCTGTTACCCTGAATTTCCTTTTTCCCATTACTTACACAAATCCATTTCCAAGTTGTATCGGCTCTACATCCAAAATATGTCTCAAATCTGTAAACTTCTGACCATTAATTACCATTGCTTGAATATCCATAAATATTAGAACAATTACCAGATAAATAAGATGCAATGTGTGAAAAGGTAAAGAGGCCTTTTAAAATGTGAATCTAATACTCTTTTTTAGCTACTGATCTTTCTCTTGCCCTTCAAAATTAACTTTTAAGACAGTCATGCCATCTCCACTTCCTCTCTTCATTACTATCCACCCACACTAACCTTGCTCTCTTTCCTACTATTCCACTAAACAGATTTTGTCAAGGTCAGAATCTACTTCATTGGCAAATGGAGTGGCCACTAATGTTTTCATGGGTCACTTAAAATTTTCAATAGCAGGAAACAAAATAAACCACTTCCTTCTTGCTGAAATGCCTCTATTCTCTTAGTTTTCCCCCTATAATGTGGGTTGCTGATTTTTCTACTTCTTTACTAAGTTCCTCTCCTTTCCAGCTGTATCTTCTTTCTCAATGGACTCTTTACCAGTTAATAATTTTCATTCCCAATAATATAATTACTGGCAGCTCCAAACTTATATTGTCATCTGGGTATCTCTTCTAACTTTCAGGCTTATGTTCAATTGTCTCCTTCATCTTTAATTCAAATATCCCATAGCCATCTCAAATCTTCATGTTCATAATGGTACTCTTATTCCCATCTTAGGCTTGCTCTTTACTCTCAAATCTTCTCTATGTCAAAACATTTAACCTCCACTGGTGGCCAAACTAGAAACCTAAAAGTCACCTTGTATCCCTCTTCTATTTAGTCACTCTCTCCATACAATATATTATAAAATCCATTGATTTTTTTCCCTTCCAAAATACATATTAAATTCTATTTCTGGGCTGGGGATTTAGCTCAGTGGTTTCGCCGCCTGCTGTGCAAGCCCAAGGACCCGAGTTCGATCCCCAGTACCAAAAAAAAAAAAAGTAAATTCTATTTCTCTCATCTTTGTATATATCTTATTTATCTATCTGTTGTGCTACTGCAATCATCTCTTAACTCATCTCTCTCCTTCAATTCTTACATTTACGACCTCACAACTACTCTGATCTTAGCTTATGTCTTTCTCTCCCTCACAAGCTACACTTCCGTCATAGGTGTTTTCTGTTGGTCCTCAGAATATACCAATTTCACTCATGTATTAAAATTTCTGGAAAAAATTCCACATTTCTTGAAAGTGGAAAGTATTCCCACTTTTGAATTAACTAGCTCTTTCTTGTCCTTTATATCTCACCCTGTTATTATAATGGTCTGAATGTTTATATCCTCAAAAAATCTTATTGAAATCAAATCCCTGTTAACATTAAGAGATGGATCTTTGGGTGGTGATTAGGTTGTGAGGACTCTGCCCTCATGGACTAGAAAAAAGGCTAGAGGGAGCTTTTTGCACTTTCCATCACACGAGGACACCTAGCTGGTGCCACCTATGAGAAACAGGCCCTCGCCAGACACTGAATGTGCCTAGGCCCTGATTTTGGACTTCCTAGCCTGCAGAATTGGGAGAAATTTCTGTTGCTTATAAATTACCTAAGCTAAGGTATTCTGCTAGAGCAGCCTGAAGGACTGAGATGACTGTGATATACTCAGGAAGGTCATTCTAATCATTTCATCTCCAGTAGCTTCTTCCCTATCCATCCATAAAGAGTCTCTATTTCCAGATACTTTTCTCCTTCATTTCATTTACTATCATTTAAATAATTATTTCATTTATTTATAGATTACTTATTATTGTTTGTTTTCTTCACTAGAGGAAACTTCATGATGGAAGGGTCTAAATGTGTGTTGACACTGCTGTTTTTTCATTATGTAGCATAGTGTCTGGCATGCATTAGATGCTGAATGAACATTATTTATTTATTCAATAATGAGTTACAGGTAAAGGGATCAGTATGAGTAATGGCAGGGCTTAAGAAAACCCAATATATACATCAGGAATTGCAAAATATTCCATGTAATCAAAGAACAGCTTGTAAAGAAAGTGGTTATGTGAGAAAAAGTGGAAAGGTTATTTGTGGCTAAATGTCAGATAAACAATTCAAATTGTATTAATCTTCTAATAAGAACTCATTAAAGTTTTGAGCTCTCTAACCATACCTAGTGTAAAAATCTATAGAAAAGAAAATAGCAATGACCTATTGGATGCAGTGTTGCTTAAGCAGAGCTTTAGTAAACAAAAAAAGTTGTGAAATTAGCAGCTAACTGATGACTTACTCAAGCCATCAGTTGATTTTCCAACTTTTTAGAAAAACTTGGAGACCAAATCTAATAACAACAAAAAGTGATTGAAAATAAATTTTATTTCTTTATTCTGCTCAAAGTAGTGTGCTTAGAGTATCTTACTTCTTCTTCACTATTTATGAGTCAGTATAGAGTAGATTTTATTCCTGGAACCTACAATTGGGATTAATTTTCTCTGATTTGTGGTCCCTTGCAGCTTCTGGCATGCTGTTGACTCTCAATAAATATTAATAAAAGTAATGTAATGGTAGCAGTATTTCTAAATGTCTAAAGAGTTCTTTGTTGTTAACTCTTAAAAACATGTTTTTAAACCTACATATTAATTTAAAGCTCAAAAGAGAGAGGAAAAAATAGGGCTATTGAGAAGTGGAAGGAAAATAAAGAAGCATATTATAAATGACAGTGATAGTGACAGGGTTCAGGACATGCTCTCTGAAATAGAACATGTTGGAGTTTCAGAAAACAGTAGAAGTAGGAAGCTTACTCTAACCTCCCTTCCTATCTTCTCCGCTGAAGCAGGTCATAAGACCCCTTGTGATAGATGCTTTCCTTCTCTCCTCCTTTCTGGAGACACGAGGATACAAAGAAGCATCTGAACATGCAAGCCTTGCTATGTTTCCTCCTTTAGATAACTGTTTTATAATACATTAGGCAACCATTTTTATCTAATCATATTTTTCCATCGCTGTTTCATCATCAAATCTAGCATAAAAATACACAGATTTAATTATTTGTTTGGGTCCTTATTTCCTTATGAAAACTCTTGTGTCATATAAGACTAATATCAAATGAATTTGGGGTTTTTTTCTTCCGTTAATTTGTCTTTTAGTATAAGGTTCTCAGCTGTGAACCTAGTATGTATGAGGAAGGAATATTTTCCATCCTTTACAATGCTTTTTCTTTTTCTTTTTTTATTATTATTGTTTTCATTATTTTAACAGAAAATGAGAAGACACTTAAACAAGATACATCCCCCACCCAAGACTTTCAGCTCAGCAAAGGCAAATCCACGGGGCAATGAAGTGAAACAATCCAAAAGCCACCCACCTGAAGTGTCTGAAATGGTAACAGCAGAAGTAACAAAACAGGTAAATGAGGCTCTAGAAAAATTCAAAGCAGAAATAATTTCTCAGATAACTACAGAGATGGTGGCCAGAATGAAAGACATGATTAGTGACTCTAAAACAGATACAGATTTAAAAAAAAATAGAGTAACTCAGGAAAATGATGGAAACCATGAATTCCCAGCATAGGAAAGAAGTAGAATCCATATTTGCATTATTTTGCAGTACTGGGGATTGAACCCAAGGGCCTTCACAGTAAGCTACATCCCCAGTCCTCATCTTCATTTTTATTTTTTTATTTTGAGAAAGGGCCTTTCTAAGTTGGCCAGGCTTGGCTTGAATTTCTCATCATCCTATCTCACACTCCCAAAATGCTGGAACAATAGGGCATGTGCCATGACTCCCAGCTAATATTTTCAATTAAAATTAAAATCCTAACCTTGAGGTTATCTTCATATTATTTTTTAAATTAAGAAAACAAGATCTTATAAATAATTTCAAAATTAATAGTGGCTCATAGCCAAAGCTTCAGATTTGTTTTTCTTTCATTAGACCCGAGGAAGAAAAGTTTTAGATGAAAGGGAAATTAAAGTCAAACAGTCTAAGAAATATAGCAGGACAAAATTTCCTAGATATCCCTTCCAGCAAATTTTTTTCTGCTAGTAATTTTGGGAGTGGGATGGATTTAATGAAGTAGAATAGAAGGAAATAAAATCTGAGAAGTATATTGGTCTTTGTATAACACCACCAAAGCAGCTTTTACTACATCCTTGGGCAATATAAAATAGTGAAAGACTAGGGATATGACATAATTTTGGCTATATTTATCCAGAAATTGTGGGACTTACCTGAATATGAAGAAATAAACAGTAAACTAGTTTTAACACCCTGAACTGATATAGATGAGAAATAGTATGAACAGATTTAGGTAGAGCTTTGGGAAAAGAGAAGAGAAAATTGTTGAACTCCCTTTTTCCAGGCAATGTACTACCCATTACGTATGTACTACTGACTCCTCACAAGGATCTCACAGAACAGGTAACATTTTCATCCCCTTTCTACAGATTAAGAATCTGAGGCCCAAAGAGTTTCAGTGATTCACTTGAGGTCACATATGCCAAAACACTTGGAGTCCTAATGAAGGTAGAGCAATAAGTCTTGGAAATTGACAAAATATCAGAGTAAAAAAGTGAAATGAGTGAAAGATGAGGCTCAGGTTGTCATTTTGGTGGTAAAGTTAACACAAGTCAAGAGGAAGAAGTAGTCTGAGTGACAGATGAGCACCTCAGTATCAGATTTAGAGGGTTCATGCTATTGGTGAGATATCTTGAAAGACAAAACGGGATTTTGGATCTTAAGGGAAGGGTCAGAGATACAAATAGAAATTTGGGAATTCTTAGGTTGAACACTGAAGATAAATGAAATACAAAATGAATATATCAATAACAAAATTATCTCATGGAGATGATGGGGAGAAAAACAGTAAAATATAAACAACATGCTTTGTTTAGGAAAAAAAACAAGTAGATGTTTTCTTTATACTTTCTCTTCCTAAAATTAGCTAATGATTGGAGTTAAGACAATTTTCATCTACAAGACAGAGATTCTTCAACATGAACCTGATTTGTCTGTTACACAGGCTGGGGTGTGAGGCAGGGGACATGCACATCATTCAACTCTGTTCTTGTCTCAAAGTTCTCCTTTTGGCCAAATTTATTTCAACTAGAGAATGTTCACAAATCAATGGAAATCTGTCCTCAGATCTCTTCCAACTTCCGTGCTTCTTTTATCCTTCAAAATTAACTTGTGTGGCCGGGGATGTAGTTCAATGGTAGATTGTTTACCCAGCATGTAACTAGATTACCCTGGGTTCAATCCCTAACACCACAGAAAAACAAAAATACTTCAGTGATGTTTTGGAAACACAAGACAACATTACTTTTAAATTATTCTTTACTAGATTTTTCCAAGTATCCGTGGGTATGGCAATTAAAATCATCAGCCATGCTTTTGCTGAGAATCCCAGTGACAGCTGCTTGGTATGAAGACAGGGGAGAGGGGGGAAAGAAAAGGATTCTTCTCACCAAGATTCAGCTCTGCTGCAACCTTGTCCAGATGGGGGTCTCATCTCAGTCAGCAGTACCATTTTAAATCAAGGAAGAACTCAAAGCAGCCCTGTACTGGCTTTACTGGTTTTGGCTATTTGGAAGCTGGAGTTTTCTAATGTCCTTCTTCCCACAAATTTCTATAAAAATCTGTAAAATATCTGGCTAAATTAGTGTTATTGCTTTACTTGAATGGCAAAAAGAGCCCAGATTCTCATTATTCATTTTACTTTTTTTTCCTTTTACCTATTTGCTATGCTAACCAGATTTCTTTTGCAATGACAAAATACCTGATAGGATCAATTTAAAAGAAGGAGAGGTTTACTTTAGTTCATGGTTTATAGATTTTAGTTCATGGTCATTTGTCCCTGTTGCATTTGTTCTGTGGTAGGACAGTACATCATGGCAGAAGTGTGTGTTAGAGGAGATCCATTCCCACCTCATGGTGGCCAGTATACAAGTAGAGAGAGAGAGAGAAAGAGAGACAGAGAGACAGAGAGGCAGAGAGACCAGAAGGGGCTGAGTCCCACTATGTCCTTCTAGACTATGCCTCCAATGACCTAACTTCCTTCTACTATGTCCTACCACTAAAAGGTTTTACCACCTAGTACCACAGCATGACCATCACGTATTAACACATGGCCCTTTGGGGCATCCTTCCAAACAATATTACTTACCTTCAAAATATAATTTTCAAGGAGCTGACTGGCCAAATTAGATATTTTGTTGGTAACAGTGGCAAAATAGAATTACTAACAACCAGGAACTTCAGAAAGAATTTTATGATTCTCAAAGACAAGTCAACAAAAGTAGTCTTAGAGGCCCAGGAATTTAGCTCAGTGGTTCCGGCACCTGCCTCGCAAGCACAAGGTCCCCAGTTCGATCCCCTGTACAAAAAAAAAAAAAAGTAGTCTTAGAGAATGTGATTCAGAAATATCCTGTTCAAAAATCATGCTACTTCATAGAAATTTATAGCAAATGAGGAATAAAATAATAAAATGATAATTTTCAACTACTCCTGTGACTTTGTATGCAGTGTACAGACATAGAAAAATGGAATTCTATATCTAAAAGGTACCACATGAAGACTTCATCTAAAAGGCATGTGACCCAGCAGAATAAGCTGCAGGAAAATACAGACTGAGATGAGAATCTAACTCTGGCCTTTACTATGTGATTTGTGAAAGTTGTTTAAATTATCTGCAATAGTACCCAATATTGTTAAGAACTTTAAAAACTAAAGTGTATTAAAATGCCTAGCAGTTACTCTCAACAAATAATTATTGAGCAGCTACTAATACTATCACACTGGATAAGGGGAGGAGAGGAAGAAAAGAGATATAATGAGAAAAACATGGTCTTTGTTCTAAAAGACAAATGTTGAGCAAGTAATTTAAAAAGTAATGCATGTAACAAAATCAAAACACAAGATTCTATATGGTAGGGGTTCAATAAATAGTAGCTATTATTATTGATATTATCTTATGGAGTCACTAATTTTTTTTTGGTACTGAAGATTGAGCCCAGGGTCTTCCCACCAAGCTACATCCTCAAATCTTTTTTATTTTGAGATAAGGATTGCTAAATTATTAAGTTCCCCTGGCTAAGCTCAAACTTTCAATCCTCCTGCCTCAGCCTCCCAGAGTGCTTGGGATTACAGACATGTGCCACCCCACCCAGCTGAGTTAATGAGTTATTTTAACTCAAAAAAATTACAGTTACTGTATCAGAAAATAAGGACAGATAATTTTAAAAGCGCAATGAGGCATTAAGGTTATGTAATTTGTGAATATAAATAAAGAAATTGAAGTAAAAGTTTAAGATACTTGTAGGAAAAGGTGTTAGGTCTGCTAGAAAATATTAAATTCTACCAACCTCCCTTCCATGTTTGCATCCAGGCTCATCATTCAGTTCACAGTCTCTTGATTCATATGTTTGGTTTTCAATATTAGTTCTGACCATATAAGCTGTGTAGCCTTGAGAAAACTATTAATCCTTCCTCAGCTTTACTTTCCTATCTGTGAACTGAGAATATTAATATACCTTGAGGGTATATTATTGTTGAGATAAAGTGTTTAGCAGTAAGCACTCAACAAATGATAATTTTCACTATTGTTACTCCATAGTAGGTACTATACAAGGGTGAACAAATCTCAAATTCTGCCTCAAGGAATTTACACTATAGCCAAAGAGATGGACATTTAAATAAGGAATCTTACCAAGGGACATGGCAGATGCTTGGATTGGAGTCACTCACCTGCTTTTGTAGCACACAGCATCCACTGGTTCATTCCATTGGCGCATCTCTCCCCAAAGCCCTCTGAAGTTGCCCACTTTCACTGTGTCTGTGTAGATTTGATCTTCCTTTCTCACAAGCCATGAGCCATGAGCTGAAGAGAAAGGGCAAATTGCCCCTCCATTTTTCTGCATCGCAGCCTATCTCTTCAAGTTCTCTGTAGGCTCCAATTTTCCTGGAAGATCCTTCCTATGTCCCAGGGAAACCACCTACCTCCTTCTTTTCTTCCTCAAGTTGTTTTCCAGTGTCTGGATTCCAAATCTTGTAGAGACTGATTTGTTCCTGCTTACCATTCCACCCTCTTCCAAATGGGCAATAAATACATGAAAAAATATTCACCATAGCTGACCACTCAAGAAATGCAAATGAAAACAGCACTAAGATTCCATATCACTCGAGAAAGAATGGCTGCCATCAAGAAATCAACCAATAATAAGTGCTGGCGGGGCTGTGGGGAGAAAGGCACACTTCTCCATTGTTGGTAGGACAGAAACTGATGCAACCACTACAGAAATCAGTATGGAGATTCTTCAAAAAACTAAAAATAGAAATTCCATTTGGTTCAGGCATTCCCCTTCTAGGTATCTTCCCAAAAGAGTTAAAGGCATCACACCACAATGGTGTCTGCATACTCATATTTATAGCAGCACAATTCATAATAACTAAATCTTGGAAACAGCCTACATGTCCATCAACAGATGAATGGGAGGGGAGGTACTGTCTCAGAGTGGGCAAAGACAAAGACACTCCTGCACTAGCCATTATTTATTGAGTACACACAATAATTGGAGGTAGTATCAGGTGACTTAGGACTCAAAGGGTGGTGGTAATCTTATGTTGATGAGGGTGGTGAGGAGAGCATTTTTACAGTAGTAGGCAGGACGAGATAGTAGGACTAGATACAAGTTGCCCTCGCCCTGGGTGAAATCTTTCCTTTTTTTTTATTACTAATCTGTTCTAGAAGAACCAGGATGTCTTCAACTAATGTGCTCTTGCCCTTGAGTATCACAGGACAGTATCACAGGACCATTGAGGCCTCAACTTGTGGTGCAGAACGAATTATGTTTCTGCATGCTATAGCCGGCTTGAGGACAAGGTGACCTTGGGCCTTAGATAGCTATAGTTGTACTTTAATTATGAAATGATTTTTCCTCAAAAATTATGTAGTATGGCTCCATATATATATGTAAAAGTATGAATGATTAGCAGCTGCCTGGATTCTCTTTTAAAAGGTACCTGAGCATAAGCACTAATGACTTTGAAGACATTGGTGTTATGTGATTTCTTGACTGGGCCAAAAGTGGGCTCACATAATTGAAGAGTAGAGTTGGCAAGAATCAGAGGAGGCTCATAGTAAAAGGTCATTCCCATCATTGAGACAATAAATACTCAAGAGACTTTTTGATATAACAATAAATTACCTACATGAAAATGATGATAATTTCTATGTGTGTAACAAATATTGAGATTAAATCAGAGTACTCAATTCTCATAAATCTTATAATCCATGGCTTTACTCTCACCCACCAGTTGTCTAGAATTCTAGCCCTCTTCAGACGCTCCTCTCTTCTCTACATGAGGAACGAGAAATGGTGTTTATCTGGGATCTCATCAATCATGATACCTTTTATGTCCAATGTGGCTTTTGACTATAGTATTAAAATAATATCTAAATGATTGAGTGTAATGTCCTCATATAATCTTATGTCTCTGCAATCTGTGCTATTTCACTGCTCATGCAAATTCTTGTTTCTTATATAAAAACTATTTGACCTACATTTTTAAATTTTGACCTAAATTTTAAAATTTTGACCTAAATTTTAAAATTTAGTCATTCTTCAAAACATATCCCATTCTGAGGAAGCTCAACCAGGGTATTTTATGAACTTCAAAAAACTATTAGTTGGGCCGGGGATTTAGCTCAGTGGTTCCAGCACCGGCCTCAAAAGTGCAAGGTCCCAAGTTCGATCCCCATTACCAAAAAAAACCCCAAAACCTATTAGTTATCTCTCCAGAGAGCATAACAGAACCATAAATACTATACAGTGTGTGTCCATTTAAATTCCAAGGAGCTCTAAATTTTATTGTTAGCTTTCAGAGCTTCCCTTGTCTTGGCAAATTTTTCTATTTTTATATTGTCTGTGCTTACACTGGAGTGAATAGGTATAAAAGTCCAGTGATCTCAATAGCCTATACCATTGAAAATAGTGCCTCACACTTAGGATTCCATTTGGCCTGATATTTGGCAATGGAAGATTAGGGGCAGAATAACAATGTATAAATGGGAGATAGTGGGAGAAATGAGTAAATCTCAAAGGAGTGGTTTTGAATTCACCCTTAAACACCATCTTCCTCTGAAACAAGAAAGATAAGTGTTTAGTAGGCTAGTTATGAAGTGGTAGCCAGAAAAATTGTAATAAACAAAGGCAATTTGTTAAGAGTTAAATTGATGGCTTCATCCTTGTCAAGCATGTCTAGCAACTTAGAGCCTTCCTTCTCCAGGTGCAGAGGAGGGACGTCTTACCCATGGAGTGCTCCTTTATAGATGTAAATTTCCTTTACAGAAACATTCCTTCTACTCCAGGTTAGAGCTCCTCCTGTGTCTGCAGTTTCTCAAAATTATCAACTCAAAATAATCCTTATGCCAAAAAAGCGTATTTTGGGGTGGCATCTTCTGGTCTCCTTTCTGATAATAACAATAAAGGGTGGATCATTTTATATAGAACACACTTTTGAAAACGTTCAGAGAGCTATTGAAAGTCAAACCATAAAAAGATGACCATGTTAATGGCCCTAAGGAGCCCTAATTTAGGTAACCTATTTTACTTTACATGTTCTGAACTCACTTCATTATAGCATTGGACTCTTCTTCTAAGACACAGTATTTACTAAAATCTTGCAAAAGATTGCTTTATGAAACATAGTTTTAAAAAGGCTGTTCTTAAGGGTATAATTTTCTTAACAACAATTCCTCAAGCTAAAGAAATGTTCCAAACTGTGCAGTTTTCCTTAATCATTTGTTATGACACACATGTCTGTGAATTGATATAGAAGTTTTTAGAAAACATTTGTCAGTCATGTGGGGATTCTAGAGATTTGGGGCTAGGCTGACCAAGAAGAAAGGTGTGACAACAAGTAGGACACACATCTTTATTGGGGAAACACTTTGACAGGTTAGTGTGCTGGTGAAGTTCCTCACGACACAAGTCTATCTGCAGGCTACTGCTAAATCACTACTCAGAAGAGAAAGGGAGAGAGTTTCTGAGAGAAAGAGAATTTAAGAGAACTTTAGATAACAATCACAACAGGGAATCCCTAAGTAGAGAGTTCTGAGCAGGGTATGGTGTTCCACAACTATAATCCCAACACTCCTGGAGGGTGAGGCAGGAAGATTACAACCTATTTCAAATAAATAAATAAATGTATGGATGTAGCTCAATGTGAAGGCCCTAGGTTCAATCCTAAGGCAGGGGGTGAGGGTAGGGGGAGAATGCATTCTAAAGGCAGTGGAGGCAGTGGAAGAGTTTGGAGTCTTTCTGGTGCTGGGCTTAACTTTTTAAACCAGATATTAGGTGCAGTGTTTATTTATTTATTGTTTTTTGAGACCAAGTCTCACTATGTAGTTCAGGCTGGCTTTGAACTCACTATGTATCCTAACCTGGCCTTGAACTCACTGCAATCTTCCTGCCTCAACCTCCTGAGTGTTGGGATTACACCCTTGAGCCACTGCAACCAGTCCGGGTGCAGTTTTAGAGTACTCAATGCAGGTAGGCTCTCAATGACTAAAATGTGCCTCTGTGGATATTGTTTCAGACAACGAATGTGTGAAATTTTGAGAGTTGTTCTGGTACTCAGCTTGCATTGGAGAAGTAAATAACCAAGGGCCCAATACACAGAGGCCATATTTGACACATTTACTCAACAAATCTTATTTCCTGCTAGGCATGGAAAGTAGTAAGTACCAATTTTCACTTGTCCTACAACTTATTTCCCCTTCATTTTCAGGTGTTCTGAAAAAGTACTAGACCGGGTATAAAATGACTCAATCATTAAAAATCCAATGAACACATGCTCTGAAGCAAAACATAGGTTGTGACTTCAGGAAATGGCTTAACATTTCTAACTTTCAATTTCTTCCTCGTGAAATGACAGTAATATTGCTTTGGCTTATAAAACTTACATATGATTATATAAAGCAACAAACATAGCATTTGTGTTCAGTACATTTTCTTTTCCTTTTCCTTTTGTCATTATTTTGTTTTCATCATGTTTCCTTCATCTGTCTTGCCCACAGCCTTTCATCTTTAAAGACAAAAAGTTGGTTTTCCCTAAATGTTCTTCCTTCTTTCCTTCACTGAAACACATCTAACACGTTTCAGTACAATCCAAGTATCTTTGGATATTTCTGTCACTTGCATGTTCCCATCCAAAAATAGATTTCTAGTCTATAGCTATGGCTATTGCTCTGTGTCCCTCTGAAATAAAACCAATGCTAAAGGGAACTTCTTAATGATACTCAAATCCACCTGAACAATTGAATGATTTTTCTTATCCTGTCTTTTAAACCATTCTATTCATAACTAAATAAAATGTCCCTTGATCCCATTTGGTTTTTGTTTTGTTTTGTTTTGTTTTTGGCACCGTGGATCAAACTCAGGTCCTTGCACTTGCACAGCAGGTGGCAAAACCACTGAGCTAAATCCCCAGCCCAATCCCATGTGTTTATTAAAAAATACTTCAAGTGTCTGCCATGTGCTAGAAACTTGTAGGTAGTGGGATGTCGGAGTGAGTGAAAGAAGTGTTGATCTCATGGATTTTAGTTGCTAGTGATCAGAAACTTACACTAAATAAGTCAACATAAAAATAAAGTAATTCCAAACACAGATAAATGTTTAGTATGTGGCTGAGATTGATGAGGGAAACAAGGATCAGAGAAGAAACAAGAATTTAGGAAATCTCAGGACCTCTTCTCTCCCAGACAAAACTAGCATGGAGCGATAGAGATTACAGGAGCCTAAGTAGATCTGAAGACTTAGGAGAAGAAGAGGACCAATGTCTTTTTCCTGGGTAGAGCACTGAAAAGAGATAAGACCATGGAATTTCTCCCAGGCCTTGAATGTTTCAGGACTAAAAGAAATATCTACTTGTGGTGTCTACCAAGATGGTCTAAGTACACATTCACATAGAGTACTGTGTTCCCCAAGATGCTTCATAAAAATGCAGAAATGTAAAGAGTCATGATTACATATAAATCATCAGGAAGCAAAGAGGCCCTTTAATTGGGGCTTAGAGCCTGATCTTGAGAGATGCTCTATGTTGCTTTGAAATCTTAGTTTTAACATAAACTGGTGTGTTAAAGAAAACAATGTTTGTTTTTTAAAAGATCACACCTACATCTGTACATAACATTGAAATAAACTGGAAAACACACTGAATCAGTCTGCTGCAGACAGGCAGGTCTGTGCACACCCTACTGAGGTCCCGAGTCCCATGGAACATGCTGAATCAGCCCGCACCCCAGCAACAATCCACTGGACACCCCCCACCCCCCCTCCTCTGTACAGCTACCTGGTTCCACACTACAAAGACATAGAGGACACCGGACCACCAGACCAAGGTACTGAGTCCCGCAGCTCCCAGCCCAGAGGTAGGGGCTTCGGAGCCACCGTCCCACTGCTCCTGCTCCACAGGAAGGAGCTTCCTGGACAACATCCCTCCCCCTTCTCCCAGCCCAAAGGAAAGGGCTTTTGGGCTACCTTCTGTCCTGCCGCTCTGGGCCCAGAGGAAGAGGCTTCCAGGCCACCATCCCTCCCACTGCTTCTGGCCCAGAGGTAGGGGCTTCTGAGCCACCATCCC
>NW_004624802.1:4512437-4538727 GCF_000247695.1 Heterocephalus glaber | reverse complement strand
ACAGTTTGTAATAGCTAAAACTTGGAAACAGCCCAATTGCCCATCAACTAGAGACTGGATAAAGAAGATGTGTTTTTTTTATAAAATGGAGTACTACTCGACCATAAAGAATGAGAAACTAGAGACATTTACAGCTAAGAGGATGCACATTGAGGCAATACTCTTAAGTGCAATAAATAGGACACACTTGTATAAATACCCAATAATTTCTCTGATGTGAAACAATAAAAGTGTAAATAAGAATCAAAATGTATAATTGATACTGTGAAATGGGCAGAAAATGTTTACAGGAATAGGGGAAGTAGGAAGTAGGAGGAGAAAGGGAAAGGAAAGAAGGGAAAAGAAAAAACATGAGAAAAGGAAAAACATGGAAATGAAGTCTTTGTAAATAGGAAAGGGTGGAGGGGGTGGAGGGAGGGCAGAGGAATGGAGAAAAAATAATATACATCATGTAAAGTTACAAGATCCCAATGATGAATGTAACTGTATTGTATACCTAAAATATACCAATAAACTAAATGGAAAAAAAAAGATCAGAGCAGAAATCAATGCAGTGGAGACTAAGAGAATGATACAATAAATTAATGAAGCCAAGAGTTGGTTCTTCAAAAGAATCAATAAAATTGACAAACTCTTAGCCAACCTTATCAGAAAAGGGAAAGAAAAGGCCCAAATCCATGCAATTAGGAATGAAAAAGATGACCTTACAATGGACCCAGCAGAAATCCAGAGGATCATGAATACCTACTTCGAGAACCTATATGCCAATAAGATGGAAAACACAGAAGAAATGGACAGATTCCTAGATATGTATGAATTAGCAAATTTGAACGAAGACCTAAAAATTCTAAACAACCCAATATCAATCAATGAAACTGAAAACATAATTAAAAACTTACCAACTAAGAAAAGCTCAGGTCCTGATGGCTTCACTGCTGAATTCTACAAGACATTACAGAGGAACTACCGCCACTGCTGTTTAAACTCTTCAATGAAATTGAAAGGGAAGCAAGGGCCAGGTATTTAGCTCAGTGGTTTCGCCAAGTTCGATCCCTGGAAGCAATACTCCCAAATTCATTCCTGGAAGCAAGTATCACCTTGATCCCCAAAGCAGAGAAAGATGCAACTGAAAAAGAGAACTATAGGCCAATCTCACTAAAGAACATAGATGCAAAAATGCTTAATAAGATACTGGCAAACAGAATGCAGAAGATCGTCAAGATCTTATACCCTGACCAAGTGGGATTCATCCCAGGGATGCAGGGATGGTTCAACATAAGCACATCAATAAATGTAATACACTATAATAATAGAGCCAAAGACAAAAACCATATGATCATCTCAATAGGTGCAGAAAAAGCATTTCACAAAATCCAACATGAATTTATGATAAAAACCCTACAAAAAATTGGAATAGATGGTCTCTATCTCAATCAGATAAAAGCCATCTAAGAAAACCCAACAGCCAATATCATACTAAATGGTCAAAAACTGAAATCCTTCACACTAAAATCAAGAACAAGACAAGGATGACCACCATCACCACTTCTTTTCAATATAGTTTTGGAAACATTAGCTACAGCAATTAGACTAGAGAAAGAAATAAAAGGAATAAAGATAGGAAATGAAGAAGTCAAATTGTCATTATTTGAAGATGGCATGATACTCTATATAGAAGACCCCAAGAACTCCACCAAAAGTCTTCTAGACTTAATAACCAAATTCAGTCAAGTAGCTGGATACAAGGTCAACACTCAAAATCAATAGCTTTCCTCTACATGAACAACAGACTCACTGAGAGAGAAGTAGGGCAAACAATTCCTTTCACAATAACATCCAAGAAACTGAAATACCTAGGAATCAACCTAACAAAGGAAATCAAAGACCTCTTCTCTGAAAACTATGGCACTCTGAAAAGAGAGATTGAAGATGATATCAGAAAATGGAAAGACATCCCTTGTTCCTCAGTAGGAAGAATCAACATAGTGAAAATGGTTATACTTCCAAAACTGCTATAAAGATTCAATGCTATCCCAATTGAAATTCCAGCAGCATATTTCATGGACCTTGAGAAAACAATCCAAAAATTCGTTTGGAACAAGAAGAGATCTAGGATATCAAAAGCAATTCTAGGCAACAGAGACTTGGCAGGGCTTATTACAACCCCCAACTTGAAACTATACCACAAAGCTACTGTGATTAAAAAAAAACCAGCATGGTACTGGCAAAGAAACAGACCTGAAGACTGGTGGAACAGATTAGAAGATGCAGAAATGACGCCAGACACACTTAGCCATCTCATCTTCGATAAAGGAGCCAAATACCCTCACTGGAGAAAAGATAGCCTCTTTAATAAATGGTGCTGGAAAAATTGGGTTACAACTTGCCGAAGATTGAAACTAGACCTATATCTCTCAACATGCACTAAACTAAAATCAAAATGGATTAAAGATCTAAATATTAAAACAGAAATGCTGAACCGGCTGGAACAGAGGTTAGGTAGAACTCTTGAAGACATTGGTGTAGGAAATGATTTTATGACCAAAACCTCAGTTGCCCGTGAACTAACACAAATAATCAACAAACGTAGTCCAGAGAACAAGTGAGTTCTCTTCTTATTAAAAAGCTTCTGCACAGCAAGAGAAACCAACAGCAGTGTGAAGAGACAACCCACAATGTGGAAAAAATTTTCACCTGCTGTTCCTCAGGCAAAGGTCTCCTATCTAGAATCTATAAAGAATGTATAAAAATCAAACCTCCCACATTTAAAGACCCAATCCAAAAATGGGCATCTGAAATGAACAGACATTTCTCACACAAAGAAGTAGAAATACCAAATAAACATATGAAAAAATGTTCAACATCATTGATCATTCAAGAGATGCAAATGAAAACAACACTGAGATTGTGCCTCACTTCAGAAACAATGGCTGCTATCATGAAATCAACCAGTAACAAATGCTGGCAGGGCTGTGGGGAAAGAGGAATACTGCTCCACTGCTGGTGGGAGTGTAGACTGGTGCAACACTATGGAAATCAGTAAGGAAATACCTCAAAGGACTAGGACTGGAAGTCTCATTTGACCCAGCTATTCCCCTGCTGGGGATCTTCCCCAGAGAATTAAAAGTCATACCACAGTGATATATATGCACCCATGTTCATAGCAGCACAATTTGTAATAGCCAAAGCTGGGAAGCAGCCCAATTGCCCATCAACTGGAGACTGGATAAAGAACATGTGGTTTTCTTTATAAAATGGAGTACTACTCAGCCATGAAAAATGAGAAATTAGAGACATTTATAACTAAAGGGATGCACATTGAGGCGATACTCTTAAGTCAAATCAATAGGACACACATGTAAATACCAAATAGTTTCTCTAGTGTGAGAAACAAAGTGTAAATAAGGACTAAAAGGTAGAATAGATACTGTGAAATAGGAAGAAAAGAGGCAAAGGGGACGGGGAAGTGGGAGGAGTGGGGGAAAGGAAAGAAGGGAATGGAATTAGTATGAGAAAATGAAAAAATGGAAACAAAGTCTTTGTAAATAGGGAGGGATGGAAGGGCTGAAGGGAGAGTTGGGGAATAGGGAAAAAAGAACCAAGAGAGATTATGTAAAGGTGCAAATTTCCCATGATGAATGTCATTATACTGTATACCTAAAATTTACTAATAAAATTAATATTAAAGAAAAAGAAATTATTCTGTGTGGCTCATGAATCTCTAAGTCTACTACCCACAGTGGTACCCACCTAGAAGGGCTTGTCATACAGCAGAATTCACAGATATTGATGGCACTAACAAATATGTAAATAAGTAATTGTCCTAAATTGGTTTTACTAAAGCCGGTAGATAGTATTTGACACAAATTTTGATGAAATGTCACAGCAGTGGTGGATTTGTGTGTAGGACATAGAAGGTGTGGCAGCAAGGGGAGCACAAGGGAAAGACTGACAGAGGAAGTACTGTACTGCTTACACAGATGATGTTTCTACCCATCCACTATAATGTCACTTCAAGGTTATGCTTCACTCTCAGGACCTAATCACTTCCTACAGCTCCCCACGCCCAATACTAATCTTGGATGTTAGGATTTCGACATATGAATTTGAGCAGAGGTGGACACAAGCATAGTCCATAGCAGACATATGTAATCATTTCATTGTTGCATTCAAACTCTGGGAATGCCTTTGAAACTCCCTTCAGGAACTATACAACATTGTTTTAATATCCTCCATGGTTTCATTCTTTCATAATATTTAATTTGGAAGAATAATCACTATTATTCAGAATCAAGTAAGATAATTAGATGTGTGATTACATTCAATAAAGCTAGATGAATTCAGGCATAATTGTTGTAATGGCAAGGACTAAGAACAAACCCAGCGATTCTGATCCTGGCTCAGCCATGGACAAAGTATGCAACCTAAATTTCCTTCCAGTTGTAGAATTCTTATCTAGTTTTCACTTGGAAGACAGAGAACTTGACCCCCAAGAGCATAAAATTCAGGAAATGTATATTTTTGCTATGGGAAGCAAAAGGAAACTTTATCCAACAACGTTAAGAGAACTCTGAATCACAGTAGAAAGCTGAACCAGTCACAGGGCAATTCTACAGCTGTGTCCTACAAGCTGTCTACCAATTCTGCCAGACAATTTGAACAGCAACACCAGACGCTACTGACGCGAAATTGCAGCCCTACTTCACAAGTTTGACACAGAAAATTCATTGAAATACTCAATTTTACAGCTCCTATTTGACAAAAGACTGCATACTCGTGTGCTTTCTTCTCGTATCACAGCAATTAAATATAGTTTTTTAAATACTTTTGTGGTAAGGTATATACAACAAAGGTTGCCATTTGAACCATTTCTAAATGCACAGTTGAATGCCATCCTTTACTGATGATGTTATGCAACCATTATCACTTTAAAAAAAAGAATACGTATAGTCACTCATCTATCAATGTAGCAAGTTCTAGGCCAAAGGGGGATTCTGTGTTGAACAAAAAAACGACGAGGTGTGTGGCTGTTTTTCTCCAAAGTTTCTATGTACATGCAGCCAGGGCTTTGGGAAGCCGCGCAGAGAAGCCGGCCTTCCAATCTATTTCCTGAATCAAAAATTGTCAAGCCGGGCGGGACCTGAGGTAAGGGCAGGGCCTTTGGGGGAAGGTTCCGGAGGCGGGGCCTAGTCGGGTGGGGCTCTGTTGTTGGGAGGCTGACCGTGGAGGCGGGGCTATATTTTGGCGGCTGTCTTGGGGGCGGGGGAATAGGCGGAGCTTTGTTTGTTAGAAGGCTGATCCCGGAGGCGGGGACCGGGCGGGGCTGTGTTTGGGGACATCCTGGGGCCGGGGAATTGGGCGGGGATATGCTGGGAGGCGGGCCCCGGAGGCGGGGACTGGGCGGGGATTGTGGGGAGGCCGCCCCCGCGGGCCGGGCCGGAGGAGCTCCGGGAGCAGGGGGCGGGAGGCTCTGCCGGGTCCCTCCTCCCCAACCCGGCCCCTCGCCGGACGCCGCCAGGCCGCGGGTTGCGGCTTCCCTTCACTCCTGGTCCCCAGGGTTGTGGCGGCCAGACCCGAAGCGGTTGAGTGGGATGCGGTTGACGCGGAAGCGGCTCTGCTCGTTTCTCATCGCTCTGTACTGCCTTTTCTCCTTCTACGCCGCCTACCACGTCTTCTTTGGGCCCCGCCGCTGGCCGCCGGCCGCGACCTCGCGGGGCCTCAGGAAAGGGGCGGCTCCGGCGCGGGAGAGGCGCGGCCGAGGTAGGGGAGGCGGGCCTGGGGCTGCTGGGTTCCCTGGGCCCCGGCTGTCGGGTCCAGTCCCTGCCCCGGCCCAGGGGCGCCCCTGGCCTCCGTCAGCCTTACTGGCAGCCCTGGGCTCGGGGTTGGAGGGTGACCTGGTCCTGTCCCGAGCTCACTGGCTGACCCCTGCCTCCAGCCCCGAGTCCGAGAGGCCCGCACTCCTTTAAAACTTGTGTTGAGAGTCCAAGAAATGCTCCAGGAGGCCGCAGATCGTGCTGGCCTTACAGTGTCTATGGACCTTGACGCAGTCTGCTCTGATGGTGCAGGAACTGGGAGACTGTGTCGCTTTACCTACTTGCTCCAGTCTCCGGTCCTGTTTTTTGTTTGAGACAAGGTGTTATTAAATTGCCCCCTGTCCAGTACGATTCAATTGGGTTCAGACTCAGTTTAATCTGTCCCTTTAAACAGAATTCTGCACTGCAGTATCTGAAACTGGTGGACACTACATTACGAATTGTGCATAGGCTATGTAGGTACAATCTATAAAGACTTGCAAAAGTTAAATCTGGCATGGTGGCACTTACACTTGAGCACCAGAGGCAGGAGGATCTTGAGTTGGAGGCCAACCTGGACTGCATAGCAACAACTCATCTCTAAAAACACCGTGTAAATTGATCCAGCTATTTTTATTTTTGTGGGGGAGTTGTGACAGGTTTTTGCTATGTAGTGCAGGCTGGTCTTAAACTCACTATGTAGCCCCGGCTGGCCTCAAACTCGTGGTGATCCTCCTGCCTCAGCCTACCTACCGCATGCTGGTATTAGAGGCTTGCACCACTACTCCTGGTCGATCAAATTATTTTTAAAAGTTTTGTTTTGGAGAAAATACTTGACCTGTTTCATTTTAACAGTTTATTTGTAAGATCTTTCAGAGTAATGGTTTAATAACAATTGCTAGTTTCTTCTTTTTGATTGTGTGGGTTTAACCACCTCAAATTCAGTTGCTTTTTCACTCTGAAAAATTGAAGTTGGGATGAAATTGGAACTCTCAAACATCTAATTTAAATGACTTGCATTTATTTACAATAGCAGTTATACTTATTGGTAAACACTCTTACTCTTTTAAAAACAGAACAATCTACTTTGGGAAGTGAAGAGTGGAATCCTTGGGAAGGAGATGAAAAAAATGAGCACAGACATAGAGTTAAAACTAACCTTCAAATATTAAATAAATCCATGAAAGGAAAAGCAGACCACAGAGTACAAATCTGGGGCAAAGCTGCCATTGGTAAGATAATGTACAAAGACATGTGAAAAACATTGTAAAATTCACTTTAAAATGCATTTTAATGTAGTTTACCAAGGGAATCATGATTTTTTTTTCACTTACTCTCAGTCTTTCTCCTTGCCCACTAGACAACATCTGTGTACACGCACTCCATCATTGGTCTTCAGCAGAACACAGCTTCATTTGTAGATGCAGAGTAGATTGTGTAGAAACATTATATGAAATGTATGTGTCAACTGAATTTTCATGAGGTGGTGTATTTATTGGACACTTGGTACACATGTGCAAGATGTGATCCTGCCCTTAATGGCCAAACAAGTTTGGTAAGCACTGAACAGAACAAAGTTAAATAAAGTCCTTCTCTGCAGGCCTTTCTCAGTGCCGGTGTCCATAGGGGATATGATACATCGTTGACTAAGTCATGATTGACCACAGGAGTATTTCTGCTCTGAGTATCACGTGATTCTAGTATTCCAGGATATATACTATTCTCAATTAGAGAATTGGGTCCTTGGTGAAGGCTAGAAGAATTGGAAAGAATTTAGTGAATAAGAAGGAGCTTTATTTGGCCTTTGAACATGAGTTGGATTTATTACAATAAGGAATATGAATAATAAGTACCAAATGAAAGTGAACAGAGCATAGTGCCTGATTCATGGTGTTTCATAAATTAATTTATGCTTGCATGCAAATATATACCCTTAAAGATTACTTCTGACCTCTAAATTTCAAGTACCCAGACCCAGGCTTGTAATCAAGTTCTAGCAATCTTTTTAAAAACATAAACTCTCCAATATTGATTTCTTCCTTTAAGACTCTTCCACATTCCCATTCTGGTTTTTTATTTTACCTCTTAACAAATTTTTTGTTTCTAGACCTTTTGCTTCTCAAGCTAATAAGCACAGAATAACCAGATGAATTTTATCAGATGCTCCTTTTTCAATTTATTCTCCAAATAGTCAAAGGATATCAGTTTATAGACATTCCTAGTCAAAAACGAAAAAAATGGAAGTAAAAAGGAGTTACTAGTCCAAGCAGTTTTGAAATTCAGCCTGGCAAACTCCATTAAGACTTAAGGCCTGAGAATAATCTCTGGTTTGCAACTTTGCCTTCTGGCCTCTCAGCCCCATGCGTAGAGTCGTCCTTTCTTTTTTGTGGAACATAACACATGATTGTAGCTCAGTAGTTTTATCAGTCTTATTTCCTGCTGGGAGAATTCTGGGAGCCCAGCAGCCTTCACTCATTTCAACCTCTCTCTGTCACTTTTAGTCTGAGGTTTCTGCTACTATAACAGTATCAAGAATCTGGTCTCCAATGTATTCCACAAGGATTCACTCAGTTAGACAAGAAGCTCACAGATCTTTCCTGAATAATTCCATCTCTGTTTCTGGCCTCTACTGAAATAGTTGAAAAGATCCATAAATCACACGCATAATGTCTTCCAAGAGCCCTTTATGTGAATAACTATCCTGATATGATCCTTGTGAAACACTAGCAGAAAGTTGCCTCCCCACATCATTGGCCTTCCTGATAGTTAATCTACTCTTACAATCTGGATAATCCAAGAATATTCCGAATCTTCCAATTCTGGGGCTATTTTTGCAGAACATTTCTTCTCTCTTTCACTCTTTTCTGTTACATTTTATAATAATAAGCAAGAAGTAATTACAATAATAATAAGCAAGAAGTGTTACATTTTTAACACTTTGCTTAGAAATCTCTTCCACTAAATATGCACATTTACCACTTATAAATTCTGCTTTACACATAATGCAGGCCTCAATTCAGCTAAGCTTTTTCTGTTATAAGGACCCTCTTTCCTCCAGTTGCTAATAACCCATTGCTCATTTCCTTCTAATCCTTCACCAGCATTGCCTTTAACTACCAACAATCTGCTTATGACAATTTAGATATTTTCAAAGGCAATATAGGTTTTCTTTACTGTGTTCCTCACTTTCTTCTGAGTCTTCACTAGCTGAGCCATTAACATGTATTTCTACCTTCAATCTGTTCAATGCAGTCTAATCTAGAATTTTTTAAATTATGTTCAAAATTCTTCCAGCCTTTCCTCATTTCTCAATTCCAAACCACTTCCACATTTTAAAGTATTTGTTATAGTACCATCTTCCAGGCACCATACATTATCTACATAATCTGTAGTTTCCAAAACAAATTACTACAACTTTACTATCCTACTTCTGTAAAGACTAAAGTCTAAAGTGTCCCTGAAGCTGTGCTTTGGAGGCTTTATAGCAGAATCTCTTTTCTCAAATTTTACGGTTCCTAGACACTACACACTTTCTTTGATTTATGGCCCAGCATAATTCTGACCTCTGTTTCTGGCTGGGCATCTTCCCTCTCTCTGACCTTCCTACCTCCTCCTTGTGAGGATCCTGGTGATAACATAGAATCTCCCAGATGATCCCCAATAATCTTTCCACCTCAGCATCTTTAACTTAATGATATTAAGTTAAACTTAAGTATCTTTTGCCATGTAAGATAACATATTCACAAATTGGAGATTAGGACATGGAAATCTTTGAGGGGAAGCATTATTCAGTTCACCACATTTGGAAAGACTTATCTGATTGACCAAGTTTTCATATGTAATTTTTTGGAAATCTTTTAGTGCCAGGATATAATGAGAATGGAACAAAATACACCTTTTGGTGTAACTAAAAACAAGGTTCTCAAAGAAGTTAGGTGATCTCATTATTGCCTCAGTGTGTGCTGCTGCTGCTATCTTCTATTCTTAAAGCTTTCATTCAGATGAAATTATCATAAAACTTCAAGGGCTCCCCTATGGAGAAAAGATGAAGTAGCATTTGCAAAGGGCATCATACAGTCAGGGAAGTAGGTTCAAGGAGAGGAGGTATTATCTCCTTGACATTGAATGCTTATCTCTGAGCTTCTCTGGTTGTATTTGGCCCAATTTTAATTCCTCTATTTTGTTATAAAAATAATTCTAGCCAGGGATTTAACTCAGTGGTTTGGCCGCCTGCGCAAGGACCCAAGTTTGATCCCTGGTACAAAAGAAAAAAAAATTCTAATTATATATATTTTTTGTAATGTAATGTATTTCATTTCAGAATAAAACAGGTAATAAGAGTCCAGTGATATTAGGAGGTTTCTCAAATCTAGAGAAAGGGAGGTTATTTCTTTAATATAATCCATGGTTTAGCCACATTTTACACTGACAACCCCTGAATTTTCTCTCCTACATTAGCTGCCATATTGCTGATTTTGACCATTTGCTTGGTAGCACTGCCTGCCAGCTGACTAGAGGGTGTACATTCTGATTTCATAGTCAAATATATGAAACACCAGAACATAAGCTCTTCTCACACAGTCAGGTATACAAAAAAATAAATGTTTTATGTTTTATGTCTTTGTTTTTTAATTATCAGGTTTGTATCTCTGGGAGCATATTTTTGAAGGCTTACTTGATTCCACTGATGTGACCGCTCAGTGGAGAGAAGGAAAGTCAATTGTAGGAAGAACACATTACAGGTATTGGTTGTACAACAGTAACCTTTGTCATGTTGCTATATTTTACATAATATTTTTATAAAACATTTCCATTTTAGCTAGTGAAAATACAGAAATAAATCTTGTGAATGTATATTCATAGTTAAAGTTTACTTGACTAATTCCTAGTGAAATTGTATGTTACAAAATACTTCTCCTTTTGTCTCTTTTATTTTTATTTGACTATATGGAAAGTTCATGCTTCATATTTTGTAAAATTTGTTTGGTAAGGAGCATTAAACATTTCATACAGGGCTGGGGATTTAGCTCAGTGATTCCACCGCCTGCCTCACAAACGCAAGGTCCCAAGTTCGATCCCTGGAACCTCCCCCCCAAAAAATTTCATACTTCAGTGTTAATACATAAACCTAAAAGTATTTTTTTCATATAATGGTCATGTTCACTTTTTATAATATTCAGGTGGTATCAAAGTTGTTGCTATCACTGTTGAAATTTTCATTTACTAAAACATACAGGGCCAGGGATTTAGCTCTGGTTCTGCCACCTGCCTCGCAAGCACAAGGACCCAAGTTCGATCCCCAATACCAAATAAATAAATAAAACATACATATGAGGGGCCGGGGATTTAGCTCAGTGGTTCCACCACCTGCCTCACAAGCGCAAGGTCCCGAATTCGATCCCTGGTAACAAAAAAACAAAACAAGACAAAAAAAGTACATGAGTTCTCTCATGATTTAATGAAATGGATTAGTTTTTCTGCAGTACTTAGAAATCTTTTTTTTTTTTTAAGATTCAGTAAAAACCACTGTTTTGCAAAGACTTTGGGGGATTTTTTTTTCATAAAATTTTTAGCAGTGACTATAATTTTTTAGTATTTCCAAATATAATTAATATCATTTAGAAAAGTTATAATTTCATCACACAAAATGTTTTATTAAAGTTTGCTTTCTTATTGAAATAATTATTTTTAAAAAGCTTATTTCATGTAAAAATTACATTGTTGGGCGTAAATATATGAACCAAAGGTTCTAGTTTGTATTAGGATGCCATTTCTTTACAACTAAAATCCAGAGAGAAAAAGCTATGATTTCATTTGAATTTTCACTGTTGCTCTTATTCTTTATTTACTTTATTCATACTTAAAAATCAATTTTGTTGTGTGTATCATCTCAAAGAAATCATACTTGAAAAATAAGTAGGTTTTGAAATCATCATTAGTAATGATTATTTTTCCTTTCATTTTCAGGCTTCTGTTGTTCTATTGTAGATCTTATATATAGTCCTAAATTTACAGTAGTTGGATTTGAGTGTTTGAAAGTAAATGTGTATTGTGTGTCTAAAACTCACATTTTGAAAAATAAATAAATAAAACTCACATTTTGGATTTGGAAAGCAGATATGTGGTTTGTGTACACAGCTCAGTGGCAGAGCCAGCTTGCCTGGTGCGTGCACATCCCTGAGTTCTCACTCCACCTCTGCCAAAAAATAGGAAATATGTGTTATTAGTCTAACAGTTCTACCCATAATATGTAGTATTTTCAGAAAGAATTATTGAAAATTCATAAAGAAGTTAATATCTTTTAGCTCAGAATTATATAATATTACCAAAAGATTTGAGCAAACAGCATTAACTCCCAAAAGCACACCTAACGTGCTTGAAATTTTCATGCAGAATTTTATAGTATGATCAAAAAGCAATGCTATTTCCTCTTAGGATTTAAAAGAACTGTGTACTCAAGTAAGTTCACCATTGTAGCAATTTTTTTAAAGCAGCTTATTAAAATTTTAGGCTCATGAAAAGTTAGTGTGCATAATATACTTACCCAAAACTAATAAACCTCTAGGTAATTCCAAGTTTTTATTTGAATCAAGTTACATAGGTACTAACTTAAATGCTTCAACTTAAATTTCGTATCCTTATTTGACCAAAAATAAATCAACGTAATAGTTCACCTTGAAAATAATAGAAAAGTCTCTAAATCTTGTCATTATACTTGTTACAAATAAGCATAACATTTCATTTAAATTTACAGACCATTTATATTATTTAATTTTAGCCTCATGATAATTCTAAGGAACTAGTATAAAATATATTATCAGCGTTCCAGGGTTCGTCAGGCTCAGGAATGCTAATTCTTATCAATTCACAGGTCCAAAGAATGTAATCCAAAAGACAAGTAAATAACTGAGGATGGAAATAGAATTGCCAGTCAGGCATCTGCTGGTACTAGCTTCACTGGTATGTTTCTTTCCATACAAGCAGGCTACAAGTCATGCCTTCCATATTTGATTAAATATGCTGTCAAAGCATGGGACGTAATTATATGTAGTGCTTCCAACTCCAGTTGTTTCAGAAGGTAAGAAATAGTTCTCCACACTCACCACTGAGTCAGCAACATCATACGTAATTTGAGTTCAGGATCTGAACACATGCAAGGGAAACTGAACTGATCAGCCTGATGAAGCCCTGTCACCTCTAGGCATTGTAGCAGTGTGGCTAATTTATTTTTATTTTTATTTTTTTGGTACCAGGGATCCAACTCAGGACCCTGGGCTTGCGAGGCAGGCACAGGCACCACTGAGCCAGATCCCCGGCCCTGTGGCTAATTTATTAACAGCAGAGGCAGACTATTCCAACTCTGCCACTCAGCTGTCTGACCTCAGTTTGTTAACCTCTCTGTGCCAGGGTTTCCTCAAGGTTAAAAGAAGGCTAATAATGATTCCTATTTCACAAGATAGTTTTAAAGATTACATGCATTAATAGATGCACAGTACTTAGAACAGTATCTGGCACATAATAATCACCATACAAATCCTTTGACCATTTTTAGAGTTACTTAAATAGGTACTGCAAAATCACCTTCACTCTCAGCTCTTTCTTTTCTGTTTCCTTTACTATCTAACACCTCTTCATCAAGTACCTCCCCACATATACTTTATTGACACATATTAATGTGTTCAGTTAGGTAATGTGCTAGCTTGACACCCAGACCCATTCTGTCTCTCTCTTTTTTCTTTTTTTGAGACAGGGTCTCACTATGTAGTTATGTAGTTTGAGTTGTCTTGAATTTGCTATGTAGTCTAGGCTAGCCTCAAACTCACAGCAATCCTCCTGCCTGTCCCCCGAGTGCTAGGATTACAGGGATGTACCACCACATCTTTCCCATTCTATCTCCTGAAGGAACTTTTTCTATTACTTTGCCTGCTATTACACATGGAACATGTTCATTTTTAATTTCCTAAGAGTAACCTTACTTCTCATCATGGCCCTTGTTCATCTCCCAAACACTTCCCTCAGAAATATATAATTTCCATAAGTAGGCATTATCATAGGATAAAAAATGTCCACTGATTTGATAAAAGCTAGATTCTAAATTATTTATTAATTCACTGTTATGAAGATTTCATTGTGGCATTTTCTTTTATTCTTCTTTTGTTTGTTTTGCTGTGAGACAGGATCTTGCTATGTAATTCAGACTGGCCTTGAACTCATCATATATCCAGGCTGGCCTTGAACTAGCAGCAGTTCTCCTGTCTCAGCCTCCAGAGTGCAGGGATTATAGGGATCCACCAGGACAATGGGCTTCATTATGATATTTTCAATGAGCATCTGCTAATCATTAAAAAGTTTAACTTATTTGCAAAGATCTTAGTAGAATAAAATAATATCTGATCCTTTTTAATTTTTATTACCACATGTTTGCAGTACATAATGTTTACATTCATCATGGGGATTTGGTACATGTGCTTAACACATCTTGATTCTTTGTGTGTGTGTGTGGTACTAGGAATCAAACTGAGGACCTTGCACTTGCCAGGCAGGCACGGAGCCACTGAGCTATATCCCTGGCCCACATCTTGATTCTTTTTACTTTCCCTTGCCCTCCAATTCCTCCTCTCTCCCTGCATCTCTTTGTCCCCTTCCAATTTGCAAAAACTCTTATCTCCCTCTTTCCTATTATCTTTTTATTTTGCTCTTTATTTATATTTTGGGCTTCTCATATAAAAGAAACCATGCAATATTTAAACCTGTGCATCTAATTTATTTCATTTAACATTATTTTCTCAAGGTGCTTCCAGTTTCCTATAAATGACTCAAGTTTATCCTTCCTTATATTGTGGCTTTCTTTGCCTCTTCTGATCAGTTTTGGCTTGACATCCCCTTTGTCTGAAAATAATACAGCTACTGGGCCGGGGATTTAGCTCAGTGGTTCTGCTGCCTGCCTCGCAAGCGCAAGGTCCCTGGTACCAAAAAAAAAAAAAAATAGTATAGCTACTCCTTGTTTTCAGGCTTCTGTTTCATAGAATATTGTTTTCCATCCTTTAATTTTTTTGTCTTTGAATATCTTTTTCGGTTAAATGTGTTTCTTATATACAGCATATCATTGGGCTTTGTTTCTTGATCTATCTGCCAAACTCTGTCTTTTGATTGGGGAGTTTTACCAGTAACATTGCATTGCGAGTTATTACTGAAAGACATTCATTAATTCCTGTCGTTGCATTATTTTCCTGTTGCTGATTCCTTTTTGGCATTGTTGGCTTTATTGTCTCTACAATTTTTTTGAGCATTGGTGTGGTGGTCATGAATTTCTTAAGATGCTCTTTGTCATCGGAATACTTTATTTCTCCATCTATTTTGAAAGATGGTTTTATAGGATATATCACTCTGGGTTGGAAGTTGTTTTCTTTTTTTTCTTTTTTTTTTTTTGGTACTGGGGATCAAACTTGGGACCTTGTGCTTGTGAGGCAGGCACTAGAACCACTGAGCTAAATCCCCGGCCCTGAAGTTGTTTTCTTTTAGGGTTCAAAACACTTCACTCCAAGATCTCCTGGCCTTTTAAAGTTTGTGTTCAGAAGTCTACTATAATTCTAATGGGTTGCCTATGATGTGTTATGGAGAGGTTCTTTTCTGATTATGGTTATTTGGGTTTCTATGTTTCACTTATTGTATATTAAATTCTTTCCCCATAATTGGAATGTTTTCTGCTATGTTTTTTTTTTTTTTTTTTTTGAGACAGCTCTCACTATGTAGTTTAGACTGGCCTTGAATTCACTATGTAACCTAGGCTGGCCTCAGACTCATGGCAATTCTCCTGCCTCAGCCTGCCAAGTGCTGGGATTACAGGTGTGCACCAATACACCCAGCTAGCTTGTTTTTAAGATATCTATTGAGTAAATGGCAACCTGCATCAGCCCCCAAGATTGAACCACATCCATTAATTTGAGGGGGGGAGAGTGCAGTGTAATTGCCCTAGAACCAAGTTATCCAGAAATGAACCAAAGCATTGTTGATGATACAAAGATAAACCAGATATTGGCTTACAGTAAATACCAATTAATAGCAATAAGTATTCTACCATGGCAGTAGTAACAAAATCAGCAACAGTAACAGATTCAAAGACAAACTGGATATTGACAGACCTAAAGACCTATAAAAGCTACTACTGTACCACCCTTAGCAATAGAAAAGAGCTCTGTAATAACAGTATAGACACAAACACAAACCAAATATTGACATATAGAAAATATGTACTAAATACAACTATACCACCATTAACAATAGAAAAGATTTCATTAATAGTGTAGAGCCAACTAAATATCTAAGGATTAATAAAGCTTAATAGTAATACTAATAAAAATGGAAGGGAAGGGGAAAATTGAAAGAGTAAAATTTGAAAAATAAAAGGAAAATGAGTAGGAAGAAAGAAAAGTGAGATAAAGGATCCAGTTAAGGAGTAACAGAAAATTAATAGAATTTGGTGAAAGTAACAGAAGAGATCAAGAAAGAAAAAGTGAACAAAAGAAAGAAATCAAAAAAGGGGGAAAAAGAGAAAAAAACAATGAAGAAAAAGAAATGAGTCCAAAAGGTTCCTCTCTGTTTTTGAATGAGCGGTATCTCTCCAGGGTCTGCAGTATTGGAATCCACCAGACATGGGGGAGGGATAGTGAGTCACCACCATCTCCTGTTTTGCTTCCACACTCAAGTTTTTAATGTGTGAATGCTGAGTCCTGCCCTGTATTTTCTTCTGGCCGTGGGCAGTCTTTGGTGTCCTTCCTAGGGTTGTGTTCACTCCAGCTGCTCTCAGGTTCCATATCCCTCTGTGTGCCCCAAGTCACTGCTTTCTTCATCTCCCTTTACAGCCTGTGGGTTTGTGAGGTTCTCCCCCAGCTCCAGAGGCTCCTCTGCCTGTACACCACAGGCTGTGGCAACCATCCAAGCCTACGTGTATCCCTGGTCACGCTGGCATATATCTATGCTGGATATAGGCAGCAGGGCAGGATGGACAGGGTGAAAGTCTGGACTGCATGCCAACACTTTCAGACCCAGCCCTCTCTGAAAACCACAGATGACTAGCCTGGCTTCTCACCAAGGAGAGCAGCACTCCATTGTCCTTCCCAGACTGTGTTTAAACTTCTCAGTGGGTCTGTATCTCAGCCTATGCCCTCTCCATGACTGTCTCTTGTGGACATCTCCCATCCTGTCACTGGTGACATTGGTGGCGAACCTATGGCATGTGTGCCTCACAGGGCACACAGAGCCTGCTCTGTGATGATATCATCAGTTGTATGAGTTGGTTTTTCTAAACTAAAACCTCAGTATTCAGGTTTAATTGCAGTGTTGGCACTTTTCAATAAATAAGTGGGTTTTGGGTTACAGGTTGGGCCCTTGGTCTCTAGAAGGTTCGCCATCAGTGGTGTAGAGTCATGGCAGTAACACTGACCATGATAGCCAGGTGAATTGTAGCAGCTACTCAACTGTAAGGGCCACTATCAGAAATATGTGTACTATTTCTCAGTGTATTAAGCAAAAAAATATAGAGAATTTAATGGCTGACAATCATGTGACTGCCTACATTGTGCACCTGTCATCCAAGACATTTCTCAGAGTACTGGGTACTTTCACATCAGTAATTCACGAAGTATAATAATGGTACATACAATATTTGTTCAGTAACACTTGCTGAATTTAGAAAGCCTGGAACTGGGGCCAGGGATTTAGCTCAGTGGTCCTTCCGCCTGCCTCGCAAGTGCAAGATCCTAAGTTCAATCCCCAGTACCAAAAAAAGAATGGAACTAATACTGAATTCTAAAAATACATAGTTTTCACAGGGAGCTTTAGAACTAAATATGTGAATGATTTTCTCTGGCCTTTCTAAATATTGCAAATATTGGAAGGAAATTTTTTAACTGAGCAAAGCAGAAGAAAATTATTGAAAATTATGTTATCAATAAATAAATGTATGTTAGAAATCTAGAAAAGCAAATCATTTTTTAAATTCTGTATATGAGCTCTTTAAATGTTTATTCTTTAGTTAATGCAGTTTAATGATGATGCTTAACCAATAACCTTAGTAAATTAAGTATACTTAGTAAACTAAATAAATAATTTACTAATAAACACAGTAAACTAAAATGTAGCACTTGTCATGCTTAAATATACTATAATATCTCATAATAAGCCTCACTGTAATGTGTAGCAAGAAAGTTTCTACTAAAATGAATTTTTATAAATTGATTCATATTTTAAATGCAGTACAACTTAAATTCATAGAGCAAATACTTACCCAAAGAAAATTGTTACTTGAATATATATTCAACATTTACTGTGTACTAAAGTTAATACTAATAAATATAAACAAATAGTTAATGCTTACTAAGTTCTAAAGATTTCAAAATGAATGAAATGCACTTTTCTAACATCGTGGAATTTACTGACTTGAGTTTGAAACAAAAATAAATTGTCATATTTCATTGTGGTAGTTGTTAGGGAACAGAAGAAGGGCAATTAACTCAATCCTTATGTTGGGATTGTGGGACCTCCAGAGAACAGTTCCATAGAGGAGGAAACAGCTGCTGGGTCTTTAAAATGGAGAGGAGTTAGCAAAGCAGAGCGAGAAGGAATTATATTCACCTAGCTGAGGTGACATCAGAGGTCCAGAATTGATAAACCTGTGCATGGAATTGGAAGCCATTCAATATCCTAGAGCATAGGGCAAAGGAAGGGACGGAGCAGGGGTCAGGTCACAGTGGACCCTGTGTGTGCCATGCTAAGGCTCTTGAACTTTATGGTTGCTGGTGAATAGCAACTGAAGCTGATTAAGTAGTATAGTCATAATGTCTTCTGAATGTGTACATATTTCTCTGAGAGCCATGTGGAAAGATGATTTGAAAGAGACACTGGGCATAAGAAAAGCAGATGGGAAACTGGAAGTATGTCCACTCCTTTTTAGCCTACTACTCAACACCTACCTGACCCCCTCTTTCTCAGCAAACAGACATGCCTCCTGTTTGATCAGCAAAGTTGAAGACATTCATAATTATCTCCCTTAACTAGCTGCTCTAACATTTAGCTGCTCTATCTGACCCTGCACCCATTCTGTACAGTTCATGCTGTATAAAATATTTTTATCTATTGGGTTTTTTCTATATAAATACAATGTATTTCTAGTTATTGAGGGAGTATAATTAAAAGGTCTAAGATATTCTGAATTTTAAAATTTTTTGTGATATAGAAAAGTATAAAGTTTAAGTTTTCTGACTGAATTATAAAATGTCTTAATGTTTTTAACTGACAAGATTTTATTTAAAAGTTCAGGATTCAAAATTTACAAGCTCATTTATTATTAAAATTAGAGGTTTTTTAAAGCTAGATGTATAATTAAAAAGACTAATAAGTGGATATGATAATAACTTGGAATATTCAGAACAAGTAGATTTTTAATCACTTGTAATTCTGTTTTCTTGGAATTTCAAAAGTGAAGGTTCTACAGTTAGCATTTTGTCATGTCTAATTCTAGGCTCCTTTCTATTTATATTATTAAATTATACTGTAAATACAGTTCTGTTTCTTGCTTTTTACAGACTCATAGCTAACATTTATTAAGGGGCGACTCTGTGCCAGATATTGTATTAAAGTGTTTTGTAAACACTGTTTTTATCTCCTATCGTGTGTGTGTGTGTGTGTGTGTGTGTGTGTGTGTGTGTGTGTACTAAGGATTGAAGCCAAGGCTTTCACACTGAACTACATCCCCAGCCTATTTCTTTATTTTCTATTTTGAGACAAGGTCTTCCTTAGTCACTAAGTCACCCACATGGGATCAAACACACAATCTTCTAGCCTCCCACAGTATTCCCCACTGTACCTGGCTGCCTTTTATCTTTATAACCCACTGGTTCTCCCCAGCTAAGTTAGTTCTCCTGCCTGTACATAACCTCATCCTCTGTGTATGTCTTTGAACCCCAAGCTTCTCTGCCTCTGTCTTTGTTCACATCACTTATATCCCAGGCTTTATGCCCTCTCCTGGTTCCCCTTTCATTGGAACTCAGCATTGCCATCACAGGCTGTGCAGCTAACGTCTGATTTCCCAAACGCAAAATGGGGAAATAATGTATCCTGCAGAGCTGTTGTGGGGATAGTGATAACCTATGCAGTGTTTGTGTATCATGTATAGAAAAGACATTGGAAAGCCAGGTGGGTGGCACACCCCTGTAATCCCAGCACTTGGGAGGCTGAGGCAGGAGGATCCCAGTGAGTTCGAGGCTAGCCTGGGCTACATAGTGAGTTTGAGGCCAGCCTGAAATACATACCAAGACACTGTCTCAAAAAATCAAAAAAAAGAAAAAGAAAGAAAAGAAAAGACATTGGAAAAGTATTAGTTTTTAATCCCAAGCAATAAAAGCAGGAGTTTGGTATATTTGTGTTAGAGATTAAGATTCTAGCAAGATACAAAGAAATGGTTCAAGAACTCAGATTTTAAAGACTCCAGGATCGGTTTGATTAATTTTAAGATGAATTTAATGATTTTAGAGTTAATAAATAATAGTTAAAGGCTGTCCCAGGCAACATATGATATGAAAATATGAGTTATGAAGCATGTCTATTCCTTTTTGGTTTTGGTACTGGGGATCGAACTCAGAACCTTGCGCTTTTGAGGCAGGCGGCAGAACCACTGAGCTAAATCCCCAGCACATGTCTATTCCTTTTATGAAATGTTTTTAAATAGTGAAAAACAGAGGAATACAATACATTTCCTTGCAAAACTAAGAAATTGCAGCTCTCTGTCATTTGCTTTGATATTTAACTTTCCCCTTAAAAGAATTAAATATTTCCAGCTGGACATGGTGGTACACTCCTGTAATCCCAGCACTCTGGTAGGCTGAGACAGGCGAGTTGTAAGTTCAAACCCAGCCTGGGGAACTTAGCAAGACCCTATGTCAAAAGTAAAGCAGGCTAGAGTGGTGGGGTGTGGCACCCACCATGACCCAACAGGGCGCGGCGCTGCAGAACTACAACGAGCTGGTCAAATGCATCGAGGACCTGTGTCAGAAGCAGGAGGAGCTGTGCAAGCAGATACAGCAGGAGGAGGAGGAGAAGCAGTGGCTGCAGAACAAGGTGAGGCAGTTGACAGAGAAGCTGGCCCACATCAACGAGAACCTGGCAGGCAAGATCACCTCTCAGAATGGTTTTACTGCTCCATCATGGAGACGGAGGCCACCTACCTCAAGATCCTGGAGCGCTCACAGACTCTGCTTCGTGTCCTGAAGAAAGAGGCTGGGAACCTGACCAAAGCCACAGCTTCATACTAAACGAGCAGTGGAGCAAGGATAGCTAACAAGGCTGGGTGGGCCAGGCTGTCTCTGCTGTGCCTATGACGACTCAGCCCCCCACACATCTGCCTTGAAGCATCTTTGTTCTTCATGATGAAAGCTGCCTTCCCACATTTCAGATGCCCAGAGCAGCAGCTGCATTGCCGCCGGCCTTGGGTGACAAGAGCTCTTGGCACAGCCCATGGGTGGAGTCTTCACTCTACCCACTTGGGGTACAGGACAGTGGGCTCTAGGTCCGCTCCACATGGAGCCTCTGAGGGCCCTCTGGTGTGCCAGAGAGGTCTTGGTTCTAGTCTAGACTCATCACTGTGGAACTCTTCACTTTGTCCCTTCTCAGCTAGTGGGGACCCAGGTTCGGACAAGTGAGAGAGGGTGCCTCCTTCACCCCAGATTCCAAATCTCAGGTCCTGCCCCCATGGCCTATGACTATATCAATAAAAGCTAAGTAAAGAAAGGGCTGAGGATGTAGCTCAGTGTGATCTGCAGTACCACAATCATTCAATCAGTATTTCCAATAAAAATGAAGTTCTCTCTGCTGTTACTCAGTCTTTTTCCTCTTCCTTCCTTTTCAGAGGCAATCATTGTGAATTTGATGTGTATCTTCCCATTCATTTTTGTGTTGTTGGTTTTTTTTTGAGATAGGGTCTTGCTATGTAGTTCAGCCTGGCCTTGAACTCTTTATAGCCCAAACTCACAGGGATCCTCCTGCCTTAGCCTCCTAAATCCTTGGATTACAGGCGTGGGCTACTACACCCATTGAAATTTTTATATTTATGCTGATACTAGGTATATAAGTATTTTTATGTACTTTTCAAATTTATATAAAATTATCATATTGTAGGATTGTTATGAAGCTTGCTTGCTTTCTTCATTATGAGACCTAACCTTCATGGAATATTTAAATGAAGTTAGAGAAACAAAAACGTTCTCACATTCTGATTACCTTATTTCCATAAATGATCTGTCTCCAGCCATAGCTTCCCATTAATCTACAGCCATGTTTCCTCATCCAAACTTATTCCAAAGAACTTGTATTATAGAAATTTCATTTCTAGAGAAAATACGCATTAAATCTCAGTGTGGATTTCTTAAAAATGACTAACAACTTATGATGACAAATTACCTTTGTTCTATTTTGATTGTCTTACTTTTGGTTTGTCATTTTCAACAGTTTCATTACTGGTCCCGCTGTAGTCCCGGGGTACTTCTCTGCTGATGTGAATAATGTGGTCCTGGTTTTAAACGGAAGAGAGAAAGCAAAGGTCTTCTATGCCACCCAGTGGTTACTTTACGCGCAGAACTTAGTACAGTCTCAAAAACTCCAGCACGTTGCTGTTGTTCTGCTGGGAAATGAACACTGCGATAATGACTGGATGGCCCAGTTCCTCAAAAGCAATGGCGGCTTTGTGGAGCTGCTGTTCATCATATACGACAGCCCCTGGATCAACGATGCAGATGTGTTTCAGTGGCCTTTAGGAGTAGCAACGTAAGTATGAAATATGTTTAAAGGTTTCTAGACTCTTGAGATGTGAATTTCTCAATCAGGAAGATTGTGTTTTAAATTGTAATGAATGTGGGCTGGGGATTTAGCTCAGTGGTTCGGTCACCTGCCTCGCAAGCACAAAGTCCCGAGTTTGATCCCCGGTACCAAAAAAAAAAATTTTTTTATTTTTGGTACCGGGGATCGAATTTGGGTCCTTGCGCCTGCGCACCAGGGGGTGAAACCACTGAGCTAAATCCCCGGCCAATAAATGTAATTTTTCTGGGATCAATGAACTCAGAGGCCAGAGACAGTCTTTTCTAAAGGTAAAAAATAGAGCATTGTCTCATGCTTCAGTGACAATATTTGTATTTTATCCTTTTATAGGAGAACAAATGAGTTACTTATTGTTTTAAAACCCCAAGGAGTACCCTAAAAAGATGTTTACCAAAGAATTAATAGTGATAGTATATAACTCACAGTTTAGAATTACTATTAGGGCAGTGTTATTATATCAAGAGGACACTATGCCCTTGGATTTGGAATGGCTGGATTTGCACAAATCCCTTCTGTAAAAGGTTACTTAAATTATAACTAATGCCTCCCAAGCACAAGGTCCTAAGTTCCATCCCCAGTACCAAAAAAAAAAGAAAAGAAAGAAAGAAAGAAAATAAATTATAACTAATATTTTCTCAATACAGTCTTTCCCTAGCTATAAAATGGAAAACATGCCAGGTGTGGTGGTGTATACCTGTAATCTCAGGTCTTGGGAGGCTGAGGCAGGAGGATTGCTGTGAGTTGGAGGCCAGCCTGGGCTACTTAGTGAGTTCAGGGCCACCATGAACCACAGTGACAGCCTGTCTCAAAAGAAAAAGAGGGGGGGGACATCTTTTGTCTGTATGCTAATAAAAGGTTTTTAATGAAAGGCAAGTTGACTTTAAGACAAATTGCCACTAGTACAAAAAAACTTCCTGAAGGCAGAGATTTTTTTTCACTTTTGTTCACTGCTCCATCCATAGACCCTAAAACAGTACCTACGCACAGTAGGCATTCAGTAAATATTTGTTGGGTGGGTGAAATATCTCACCAGCATGATTTTGGAATCAGACATTCATTATTCATTATTCTATCACCGTTACCAGATGTAGCTTTAGATTGCTGCCTAGTTAAGCTGCACCAGTATCACCAGAAAGCATCCTATTGAAACATAGTCCCAGGCCTGTTTTCACAGTATTCTGACTCATAGGTTTGGGGTTGGTTTTTGCTAAGTACATCCAGACTAAAAGTCCTCTGATAAATCTATCCCTTGAGAAGAGACTATATTTGTAAAGTATTTTGAAACATTTTACTTTTTCACAATAATATTACATATCTATTCATACAGCATAAGATGGAAACTCATGCTAATTCTGGTATTGCTGGGTTAGGCCAACATAGTTCTTGAAGATCAATAGTTATCAACTAGGAGCAATCTTGTCCCCACAAGGTATTTAGCAATATCTAGAAACATGTTTGATGGTCACAAATGAAGGAAGAAGGTTGTCACAGCTGGCAGCTGAAGGGTAGGACAGGGTTGCTGCTAAACACCCACAGTGTAGGAACAGGCTCCACAACAAAAACTCAGGCCCCAGTGTCAGGAATGCTGAGGTTCGAAACCTTGTTACAGACTAATGGTTATGATAAACTTTGTTCTCCTATGAAGGATATATTTCAGACACACAGTTTTGTCCTTCTTATTCTCAAATTCCCATAAGAACAGGGCACTTGAGTAGGCCTACCTTATATGGCATACAAGGCGTTTGTTTGTTTTTGTTTGTTTGTGGTTTGTGGGTTTTGGTGGGGTTTTTTTAACAGGATATCTCTATGAGTTCAGGCTGGCCTTGAACTCACTATAGCACTATAGCCCAGGCTGGCCTCAAGCTCACAGTAATCCTCCTCCCTCAGCCTCCCAAGTGCTAGGATTACAGGCTTATGTCACCGCACCTGGCTGGGGGTTTTTTTGTGTGTTTTTATTTGTTTTAATCTATTTGAAAAGCTCTTGGGAACAGTAATACATATTCTATAATGTTTCTCTTTTTTCTCTTTCCTTTTTTAAACAAACAAATGATTATATATGTCTGTGGGGTATAATATAGTATCTTGGTATGTGTTTTCAATGTGAAATGTTTAAATCATGCTAGCAAATTCAGCAATTCACATACCGTTTTTTGTGATAAATATTTGTAAATCTTTTTTTTACCAATTTTAAGTATAGAATGCATAGTAACAATTCTTTATGATAGATTGATAAACCTTATTCCTCCTAAGTGAAACTTTTTATCCTTTGATCAAAATCTCCCTTCCCAAAATATTCAGTAATCTTCCTATCACCTGGCTAACACATTAAATTATGATCATTGTGAAAGTTAAAGAGCATTTATATTTTGAAAGTCTTGAATTCAACATGCCTAACAACTGCAGATGAGTAATATGAGTTGTGAAAATACAATGAATATTTAAATTTTTAAAAAATTTTTACAGTAAAAGACACACTACCATTAACTTCACTCGAAACACTCCCATCACTTCAAACACACATCCCATCATCACTGCCACTTTCTGAAGCATCTCTGGAAGTCTTCTTTTGTGTTTTTAGTTGCACTGTGGTAACTGCCTCAGTGTCCTGAGTCAATTCAGACATTTACCTTTCATGATCATTTTGACTTTGGGGAAGAATCGGAAGCCACACAGTACCAGATCTAGTGAATGTGGTGCATGAGGACACACAGTAATGTTTTTACAAGCCTGCCTTTCTGTTAGATGGCACTTGGCAGCATCATTTTTATCACATCTTATAAAGACACCAAAAAAGGAGTTGCTTCAAAAAGTGGCAAGAACAATGCAATAAGAGTGTTTCAAGCAATGGGGAGTACAGTATTTTGTGTGGTGTGTGAGTTACTTTTCTCATTGCTGAGAAAAATACCTGGGGAAAGGTTTATTTGGCTTACAGTTCATAGATGTTTCAATCCATAATGGACTGGCGCCAAGGCAGGGTGGCACAGGGCAGGAGGCAACAGTTCATGGAGGCCAGAAGATAGCAAAAGCAAGAAAAAAACTTAACAGCATGTTTCTGCCGCTTTTTTCTAGCCTACTGGGCTTAGGGTGGTGCCAGACCAATCAATGGACTGATTTAGTAATCACACACCCTTAATACCAGCATCACACACTCTAGATTCAGCCACCTCTGAAAAAGCCACTTTGGAGGGACATCTACACCCAAACCATAACAAGTGAGATTAAAGGCAATGTGTCTTTTACTGTAATAAAATTTTTTAGTTATATGTTCACCGTATATTTTGATTGCACCTTGTCGACATTAAAGAATGCCAAAAACAGAAGACTTTAGCCACAAAGTGTTTATAACATTTTCATAAAGACATACCAATGGGAAAAAAGTTTTGAATCAGTAAATTCAGGGACTTTTCCAGAGTAAGATATTTTTTCAAAGAAAGTTACAACCTATAAAAAATGCTGGCAGGGGCGTGGAGAGAAAGGAACCCTTCTCCATTGATGGTGGGAGTGCAGACTGGTGCAACCACTGTGGAAATCAGTATTGAGACACCTCAAAGAACTAGGACTAGAGGTCCCATTTGACCCAGCTATTCCCCTACTGGGTATCTTTCCCAAAGAATTAAAAGAATCATACCACA
>NW_004624802.1:4478777-4495821 GCF_000247695.1 Heterocephalus glaber | reverse complement strand
TTTATAATTTTGGGTTGGGGAGAAGTTTCTTTTAAAACACATAAGGAGCAAAAGCCACAAGAGGAAAAGCTGATACAGTTGACAACATCAAAATGCACCCAAAGAAGAGAGAAATCCCAGCCACAGATAGAGTTATAGAGAGACTGTAATTCACAAAGAATTGGAATTCAAGAATACGTGACTATGATTCTAAAAGGAGAAAAATCAACCTAATAGAAAAATGAACAAAAGAAATTACTTAAAGCCCAGAAGAAAAAGATAAATGGCCACAAATGTCAGTATAATCAGGCCTCCACGCCTGAGTTCATCACTGTTACCCAGAAGATGCTGGATTCAAGCCCACAGTCAGGTCCCAGCACTTGCTGTCACATTACCCTGCTTCTAGCTACAAATTAATAATCTGGAAACAATTTTTTTTTACTTAAGAAGTACAAAGTGACGTAAATTTCAAAAAAAGAAAAGAAAAGGAATTGTTAAACTGGAAAGAAAACTCTGAGCCAAATATTTGCTTTTATGGAATAAAAAAGGGAAACTTTACAATTAGATACTTTCATTATAGTAAAAATACAAACGACTGAGGATTGTATTTCCCCTTTCTGCTGAAGCATCTGACTCATGTTCAGGGAGTTTTCATCCATCCCAAATGTGTGTCTTCGAGGTGATTACAAACAAAACCAATTGTTTTCTTTTGCAGACAGTAAGCAGAGAAAATTGGCAGTGAGCCCTGGTACAGACACAGTCAATTAAAAAATTGACAGAGACAACAGTTAATGGTGAGGGAATGTCTTAGAAACATCACAGTGTTACAATTAAAGTCCATCCACTGCACTGGCAAACCCTGAATGCTGCAGTTCTCCCGGGAGACGACGAACGCCACCTTCCCCGGATGCCCTGTTTTCCACCTGTGACTGACGCGCACTGACTAATCGGCACAGGACGGCTCAGCTCCGCTCATCCGTGACTAATGGCTGTATTCATACACTCGTTCATTCACCTGGCCTACCTACTGACTCTTAGAAATCACTTCAGATGTTCGGAGCCTCTAGGAGGACATGCACCCAAACAACCAGGGGTGGCAGTGTAGCAAACTGGAAACCGCACCGACCAGGGATTCCAAGCACATTGGGTTGCCAATATCCAGTCACTTTTTGGAACAAGTCACTTAATCTTTTTGAATTGCAGGTTTCTCATCTGTAAAATGAGACTGCAGGTTGAGCAGAGACAGGAGGATTGCAAGTTCAAGCCCAGGCTGGGCAACTTAGTGACTTAACAAGATCCTGACTCAAAATAAAAAATAAAAAGGGCTGCAGATGTATCTCAGTGTGAAGTCCCTGGGTCCAATCCCTAGTTCTGTAAAAAATAGAAAGCCCATATCTTTGTTGGACTGGACAAATAGGGTGCACACTTATAACCCGAGCTACTAAAGTCTAAGGCAGGAGTCTTGTCTCAAAATAAAAAGTGCTGGGGATGTAGCTCATGCTAATGGGCAAACCACATGTGGAGGCCTTGGGTCAATCCTCAATACAGGGGAAAAACAAAAACAAAAATGAAACTTTTACTGAGGATATTTCCATGTCACATAGACTTAGAAGACAAGAGAAGGAAACAAGCCTACAACCTGTATCTGTTTTTTCTGTATTTGTCTGTGACAGATGATATAGACTGATATATCTAGATAAATAGACATATAAGTATATATAAAACACATTAATTTGAAATGTTTACCAATTAAATATAATTTGGTAGTTACAAAGTAGAAATGCAGAAACAACTTTTTTATTGTATCCTGCGGTGTAAAATGAATGCCTTTCGTGGTCCAAGTTTGGACTTGTTCCACCAGAGGGCGCAAGGCAACCGCGGAGCACAACGTTGTTTTCCCGATTCTGCTTCCTCTATTTCTGATTGAGGACCCAGAGGAGCAAGAGGGCTGAAGAGGAAATAAAAGCTTTTGGATACGTAGGTCTCTGGAGTGAGCGATTGTCGACACACCGCGGCTTTAGAACTGCTGAAAAGAACACCCCGACACTGCCACACACGTGTGATTTTTCCGTCCTTTTCCTTTGCAAACGAAGAATTCAATAATTGTGAACATTATCACAGCGACAGCCCTGTTGATGGAAGCTGTTTCAGTCCTCTTAAGTGAACTGATTAGAATTCAGAATATGTTCATCATTTAATGAAAAATGGGTTAGTGTTATTGCAGTTTGATTGCAAAATTAGAAATGTAAAAAGTAGGGAAGAGTGGCGCACGTCTCTAATCTCAGATACTCTGAAGGCAGAAGCCGGAGTATTTCAAGTTATAGTCTAACTTGAGCCATTGAGCTACCTCCCCTGTCTGAAAATACAGTTTAAAAGGGGCAGGGGTGTAGGGTGAAAAAGCCTTGCCTAGCATGTGTGAGGCCTTGGGTTCAGCCCCAAGTACTACAAAAAAAAGGAGAGGGGGGCATGCTCAAATTTCTCAGAACTTCATTCAACAGTTTTTAATTCTTGGCATAAAGAAGACAAATCGGATTACCTGTATTTTATTCAGTGTGATTCAATAGATCCTCATGTAAATTTCAGTTCAAGTTACTTAGATTTAATAAATCCTACTTAGATAATCATAGAGACCCGAGGGGTCCAATTACAATTTCCCACGTGGCATCGTCCTGAGCAGAACTGTCTCTCCTATATTGTTATCCAGACAATGGAAAGACAGCCAATAAACGCATGTAAACATGCTCATCCCTGCAAGTAATCAGGAAAATGTAAATTAAAATTAAAAGGAGATGCCATTTTAGATTCATTATATTGGCAAAAATTTACAAGTCAAATTTGAGTTTGTAGGGAAATGGGCGCCATCATGCACCGCTGGAGGAGTTTAAATTAGTAGAACCACATTGCAAAGTAATTTAGCACCTATAATACAGTTAATGATGCATATACCCTGCCATCCCACAATTCCACTCCCCTTCAGTGAAAACCTGGCTTCACATTAGACTCATTATCCCACTGGGTTATCACTCTTACATGTGTACATAAGGAACCAAATTCAGAAATATTCATTGCAACGTTATTTCTGATAGCAAAAAATTGGAAACAACATAATGTTTCTCAGTAGGAGGCTGGAGAAATAAATTAGGGTAGAGTCATGCAATAGAAAACTAATGGAAGGGCCGGGGATTTAGCTCAGCGGTTCAGCTGTCTGCCTCAAAAACGCAAGGTCCTGAGTTTGATCCCCGGTACCAAAAAAAAACAAAACAAAAACAGAAAACTAATGAAGCTGTACAAACTACAGGTATATGCAGCAACATGATTGAGTGGCCCTAATATAATTTCAAAACTTAGGCCAAGAACACCTACAATGGCATTCCACATGGCAGTAAAAATGAATGAGCTAAACCTACATATAAATCTTGGCCTAGATTTCCAAGGCTGCTATTTAAAAATTATTAAAAACTTAATGGCTTAAAACAACATAAATTTTTTTAATCTTACATTTTTAGAGATGAGAAGTCCAGAATACAACTCAGAGGACTGTGCTCACAGTGCCCGCAGGGCTGGGTGCCCTTTGGAGGGCCATAGGGGAGAATCTGTCTCCTGCCAGTCCCAGCTTCCAGACGCCCTCGCCTTCCTTGATTTGTGACCCCTTCCTTCATCTTCAAAGCCAGCAACTCCATCTCCAAGCTTGATTCCCTGTCACCCTGTTAGTTAACATAGTCTTAGTGTAGGGAAGGAAAGATTCTTCTTGTTGTTTCATTTTTTGAGACAGGGTCTCACTATGTAGTTCAGACTGGCCTTAAACTCACTATGTAGCCCAGGCTGGCCTTAAACCCATGACCAATCCTCCTGCCTCAGCCTCCTGAGTGCTGGAATTACAGGCATGTGCCACCACTTTCCTCTACCCTTTTAAACTCAGTGGCCAAGACTGTAAAATAAAAGGATAAAAAGATCAGGAGAAAAGAATACAAATTTTAGTTGATCTTAAAAGTTTTATGCAGCACAAGTGGAGGAGATAAGAAAAAATGATAGATAAGAAAATAAATAGATAAGGAAAAAATATCTCCAAGAAGCAGCTGGGCTTGGAAGCTTTTACACTATTCAAAAGCTGGTAAATTTGTAGAGAAGTGACAAGACCTAGGAAAGTGTTTCTGTACATTCTAGGAGCAATAAATTGTAGGAAGGAGAGATATAGGGGGAAGAGATGTAACTCCCAAACCTACTAGATATCAGAAACGTGAGTTCATGTTCTCTAAACTCGAAGAATGAATTCTAAGAACAACGGAGGTTAAGAGTAGGAAAAATTTATTGGGAGAAAGAAAGCTTCTGCCTAAGAGAGACAGAAGAGGGATCGGAAAGTGGGTTGCCCACCCACCCCAGTTTTCAAAGATGTTTTTTATTGCAAAGCCATGTGGTGAGGTGGGTACAAAGTGGGACAAAACTATAAGACCTGGCAGAGGATTTAGCTCAGTGGTTTCGCCTCCTGCTGCGCAAGCACAAGGACCCGAGTTCGATCCCCAGTACCAAAAAACCCCAAAACTATAAGACCCAGTGGAAATTTACAAGGTGGGCATGAGGTGGGACAAAACCATGACCAACCAGTAAAATTACAAGTAAAGTCACCCAGGTAATATTGATTAAATGGGGGTCAAATGAGGGAGCAAGTCACGTAGCAAGCATACAAGGATTTTCGGTAAGGGTGGGTCAGGGATATTTCCTGGAGAGACTGGGTTAAAACTTTGGCTTCCCACCCAGGTGATGATACCTGTTTAGAATATCAGTCACTGCTATTCATCCTATGAGGGCGTGGTAGTTTCTCTCCTTTTACAATGCTGGCCTTCAGTGAATGTGTCTTCACTCTCCTCCATGTTGGTTCCTCGTGGGCTAGCCCTGTCTAACTGCCTACAAGATATCTAATTAACTTACCTATTTGTAATAGGAGTATTAGCTTTCCTTTTGCTGGGACATGGTTCCCAACATGACAATTTAAAAGAGGAGAGGTTTAATTTGGCTTTGAAGTTTCAGGAGATTCAGTCCATGGTCAGCTGGCCCTAAGGACAAACATCATGGTGGAATGGTGTGATAGAGGAAAGATGTGTACTTTATGGCAGCTGGGAAGCCTAGCAGGGGAACAGTGCCAGAGAGGGAGGGTCAGGGACCAGATATAATACCTTTGGTGATTCCTCCACAACCCCCCAGACACACCCAGAAGTGTGCTTTACTAATCTCAGTGGCTCCCAAGCCAATCAAGATGACATGATTAAGCTTAACCATCACAGAAGGTGAACATATTGGGAACACTGACAGCAGATTGGGGAAAGGTAAGAAGGTTTGTTTATGTAAATTCTGTCTTCAGGAATTAGGGTCATTTCCTGGTAGGAAGAGAGAGCAACAACTCCAGAAGTTCGGCCCTGTTTTCTAGCAGATAGAAGGAGGACAGTGAACTCTTCCTGTGTCTGTGTTTACTCAGTTGCCTTCATTTCAAAATAATCCTCATACCCGAGTGATATGTATTGATCTTCCATCACAGGCTTCAGAGATCAGGGTTGACAAAGGTTCAGAAGAGAGGAGAGCTTGACAAGATAAATTTGGTGGACATAGAAGCAAAGTTAGTAACAAGTATTGCCCTGCTGTGAAGAATTCCTGGGTCTTGAGGTATCGAAGTGTTAGTCTTTTTTTTTTTAAGTTTATTTATTGGTACATTTTAGGTATATGATATAGTTACATTCATCATTGGGATCTTGTACCTTTACATGATGTATCTTAGTTCTTATTTTTTCCCCATTCTTCTGCCCTCCCTTCAACCCCTCTACCATTTCCTATTTATAAATAATTTGTTTCCATTTTTTTCCTTTTCTCATATTTTCTCTTTTCCCTTCTTTCCTTTCCCCTATTCCTTTAGACCTTTTCTTCCTGTTTCACATTATCAATTATACATTTTGATCCTTATTTACACTTTTAGTTTTTCACACCAGAGAAACTATTCGGGATTTACACACGTGTGTTCTATTTATTTCACTTAAGAGTATGGCCTCAATGTGCATCCACTTAGCTATAAATGTCTCTAGTTTCTTGTTCTTTATGGCTGAGTACTACTCCATTTTATAAAAACAACCACATCTTTATCCAGTCTCCAGTTGATGGGCAATTGGGCTGTTTCCAAGTTTTAGCTTTTATAAACTGTGCCGCTATAAACATGGGTGTGCATATATCACTGTGGTATGATTCTTTTAATTCTTTGGGGAAATAAACCAGCAGAGGAATTGCTAAGTCAAATGGGACTTCCAATCTTGTTGTTTGAGGTATCTCCATACTGATTTCCACAGTGGTTGCACCAGTCTGCACTCCCACCAATAATGGAGAAGGGTTCTTTTCTCCCCACACCCTCGCCAGCATTTGTTATTGGTTGATTTCTTGATAGCAACCATTCTTTCTGGGGTGAGGTGGAACCTCAGTATTGTTTTCATCTACATCTCTTGAATGACCAGTGATGTTGAACTTTTTTTTTTTGAACATTTTTTCATATATTTATTTGCTGCTTTTACTTCTTTGTGTGAGAAATGTCTGTTCATTTCAGATGCTCATTTTTGAATTGGGTCTTTATATTTGGGGGGGTCTGATTTTTTTGAGTTCTTTATATATTCTAGATAGTAGACTTTTGTCTGTGTAACAGCTGGTAAAAATTTTTCCCCACACTGTAGGTTGTCTTTTAGCTCTATTAGTGGTTTCTCTTGCAGTGCAGAAGCTTTTTAATAAAATGAGATCCCAGTTGTTGATTCTTTGTGCTAGTTCTTAAGGGGTTAGTCTTTAAGAGATAAAGTTCAGTTATTTTCCAAGGTGAGTGTATCAATTGACAGGCCTCCTGTATCCATACTAATTGGTCCTTACTAATAATATGCATTTTCTAATGAGTTAGCTGATTTTTTTTTTTTTTTTGAGACAGGGTCTCACTAGGTAGTTCAGGCTGGCCTTGAACTCACTAAATAATCTAGGCTGGCCTTGAACTTGTGGTGAACCTTCTGCCTCAACCTCCCAAGTGTAGGCATTATAGGCCACCACGCCCGGCTGTTTTTACTTCTTATGTAAAATGCTCAATTCTGAGAAAATGGGTCTCTTTGGCAGTGCTGCAAGTGAAAGCAGAAAGCTCCTCTTTGGTTTTCCCCCATCATCAGCTCCAAGTTTACAAGCAGCTCTGCCAGACTGTTGGGATCACACTGCAGCCAGAGCAAAGAGACACTGTCCCCACATCCTCTGGTACAATAAGCCAAAGACCTCAGTGAGGCACAAGACCCATGATGCATCTCTCAAAGAAATGCCCGGCAGACTGCTGGTTTTTCTCATTGCTCCTGTAGTTAGAGTTTCCTGAAATCTTAGGAGAGGCGCCTCCTTGTTTCCTTGTTTAAATTTCTCGAGTGTGCTCTGTCATCTGAACCCACATTGTTACAGCATCACATTCATGTGACGCAGAGAAGAAATCAGCACTGGGCAACAGCGCTCACCACATCTGTTTTATCACATGTCATAAGGACACAAAGCTGACTTTCCAAACTGCTTCAGAACATGGCAAGAATGAGGGGATAAGTGTGCTTGAAGCAAGCAGGAGGATTTTATGGGAGATTAATGCCAATGTGTCTTACTGTAATAACATTTTTTTTTTGGTGCCAGGGATCGAACTTGGGTCCTTGCTCTTGCGCAGCAGGTGGCGAAACCACTGAGCTAAATCCCCAGCCCTGTAATAACATTTTAAAAATTTTAGTATACATGCTGCCGAAGCGAGCACTAACATTTAAAAAATTTAAACATGCACTTTTTGTTTGTTTGTTTGTTTTGAGCCAGGGTCTCCCTATGTAGTTCAGATTGGTCTTCAAGTCACTATGTAGCCCAGGCTGGCCTTGAACTTGTGGTAATCCTCCTCTCAGCCTCCTAAGTGCTGTGATTACAGGCATTTGCCACCATACCAGCCCTACACCATATTTTTTCAATCCATCCTTGTACATAGCCAATAACATAGCGGTTTAAGTATTAGACTCTGTAGGTAGACTGTCCTGGTTCTGAGTTCAGCTTTGCTGCTTATGATGGATCTGTCCTTAAGAAAGACTGGTGATCATCTGTACTTTAATATCTCCATCTAGGGGCCGGGGATTTAGCTCAGTGGTTTCACTGCCTGCTGCGCAAGTACAAGGACCCAAGTTTGATCCCCAGTACCAAAAAAAAAAAGGGAGGCTTAGGCAGGGGGATCACAAGTTCAAGCCTAGCCCAGGCAACTTAATGATTTTGCAAGACTCTGTCTTAAAATAAAAAAAATTTTTTAAAGGCTGGGATCTAGCTCAGTGGAAGGCTCTGATATCAATTTCCAGTATCACAAATAATAATAATAGAGATTAACCACGGTTTTCTTATTCCATACTGAATGCCCAGGAGTCATCAGAGTCCAAGCAATGTAGGTACTCCAGGCAGCTGAGAGAGCCTGGTTGAAGAATATTTCAGCTAAAGGGCTTCTCAGGACCCCGAGTCACGCCTCTTGGGTGATGACCTGCTTTGCCTCCTCATCCTGCACTGTGACCTCTGGTCCTAATCCCAGTTTCTGTCCATCCCATATCAGGTAAATAATGGAGCTAGATACCCCACATTCACTCAGACAACCTGCCCTGGCTTTATGTCACTCAACTGGAACTAATAGCAAACCATGGCTTTCTTTCTCTTTCTTTCTTTCTTTCTCTTTCTTTCTCTTTCTTTCTTTCTCTTTCTTTCTTTCTTTCAGACTCTCTCTCTCTCTCTCCCTTTCTTTCTTTTGAAAGAAAATCTTGCTATGTAGACCAGGCTGGCCTCAAACTCATGGTGATCTTCCTGCCTGTCTCCCAAGTGCTGGGATTACAGGCGTGCCCCACCTTGCCTTCCAAATTAAGTTGGAAGAATACATTTGGCAGCTGATGTGAATGCTGAAGGGTCTGCTGTCCCCTGGGAACCCTCACAGGACACCCAGGTCCTGCAAGACAGCCTGGAATTCCTACCCCTGGCTCACTTGGATTCTTTTCTGCCTTCACAAATCATTTCCCATTCTGTACAGAGCTCTGAGGTTTGTGATGCTATTTCAAACACATCCTCTCTCTACAGCTCCTAGATTATATATATTGCTTCTCTCAATTCATAGATGGGGGGACAAAGAAGTAAGATGAAGAGCTGAGCTCCAAGCCCAAATCTTGGCCGCCACTCCGAGTGCTCTTTCCTCTACGCTTCAGTTGCCTCTAACTTAATAGTTCTCGCTCTCAGTGTCTTCCGCTAAAGATGCTCCAGCTGGCATGAAATCCATCTTACTTTCATCCTATGTGTCATAGCTCCTTATCTTTCACTCTTGCTCATCATTCTTCATTTTAACATATTAACCTCATCAAGATTACTTAAGAGAAAGATACTAGGAAGATGACAGAGTAGGAGGCTCTCTCCTCACCTAGAAAACACCTGCACTGGCAGAATCTGACCACTTTCTCCTAAACCATTCATGAAAATTAACTTGAAAAGATAGGGGGTAGGATGGATGTGATGGTGCACGCTGGTAACCTCAGCACTCATGAGGCTAAGTCAGAAGGATTGCTGTGAATTTGAGGCCAGCCTGGGCTACATAGCAAGACCTGGTCTCAAAAAAAAAAAAAAATTGCCAATCATATATTTGATCAGAGGTTAATATCCAAAATATACAAGAAACTCATAGAACTCAATAGCAAAACAACAACAAAACCAAATAGCCCAATTACAAAATAGACCAAGAATCTGAATAAACATTTGTCCAAAGAATACGTACAAAAGCAGGGCACCAGGATGACCAATGTCAGTACAACCGATAGAGGCACTGATTTTTACTAGTAATCAGTTGGGGTAAAATTGAGCTTTGTGCAAAGGCAGGACTACATTTGAGGATGTGGAGTCCTGTGGTTTCTATGGAAATTAATGTAAGCAAGCCTCAAAAAGGACAAGACAAAGCATTCTCTAATTAGGAACAGAATAGACAAAATATATGGTTGTAATTAGAACATTGTCCTTCTAGTTAATGTTTTAGCTGTGGGAATGGAATTTGGGTGTGAGTTACTCAGACCTTGGCACATAGGCTCTAGCTGGGCTCACTTCTATAAACAAGCCAGTTGTGGGGTTAAACTCTTCACAGCCTGCACTGCTTACAGCCTGCTTCGGGGCATAATCAATATTGCAGTCTCCCGCACAGTCACCCATTATATGAAAGGATACTGAACATCATTAACCATTAGAGAAATGAAAATCAAAATTACAATAAGATATCAGGAATACCTTCTAGGATGGTTATTATAGAAAAGACGAGAGCCATGTGTGGTGGCACATGCCTGTAATACCAGCACTGGGGAGGCTGAGGCAAGAGGATCGCCTCAAGTTGAGGCCAGGCTGGAATACATAGTGAGTTCAAAAACAGCCTGAACTACATAGTGAGACCCTGTATCAAAAAACAAAACAAAAACAACAAAAAACTATGATACCGCTTGTATGTGGAATGAAAATCAAAAAATTTCAAATCATAGAAACAGAATAGAATGGCTATTGCCAGGGGGCTGAGCATGGGTGAAATGGGGAGATGATGGTCAACGTGTGCAAACCTGACCTAGATGAAGATATTCCAGGGATCTAATATGCAGCATGGTGACTGTAATCAGTAATTATAAACTTGAAATGTGCTAGGGGAGATCTCAAATGTATCATGACTCCCCCCCGCAAAAGGTAACCATGTGAGGTGATGAGTGTATCAAACCAGTTTGATTGTATTATCTTTTCTTTTTCTTTCTTTCTTTCTTTCTTTCTTTCTTTCTTTCTTTCTTTCTTCCTTCCTTCCTTTTTTTTTTTTTGTACCAGGGATCGAACTTGGGACCTTGTGCTTCTGAGGCAGGTGGCAGATGTATTATCTTTTCATAATGTCCATGTCTATAATATCAAAGTATTGATATTCTTTGACTCATAGTAGGCTCATATCTCAAATACCATCATAAGTTGAAAATAAAGTAAAAAACGCATTTAGTTTTTTGGGGGTTTTTTTTGGTACCAGGGATCGAACTCGGGTCCTTGAGTTTGCGCAGCAGGTGGCAAAACCACTGAGCTAAATCCCCGGCCCAATAGTTAATTGTTTTTTTGTTTTTGGTTTTGTTTTTTTAAAAAACGCATTTAGTGACCTAACCTAATGAACATCACAGGTAAGCCTTGCCTGTTTTAAATATACTCAGAACACTTACATTAGCCTACAATGGGCAAATGCATCTCACATAAAGCCTATTTTATATTCATAACAAAATTTGGCATAGGTCATTGTTAATAGAAACTGTACTTAAAGTGAAAAATAAAATTACTATATAGGTTTATTTTTGCAACATCATAAAGTCAAAAAATGGCAAGTCAAGCCATCAAAAGTTAGGCCTGTCTGTCTGTATTTGATATAAAATAGCTCACAGTATATCAGTGTGTATATAGACCATATTTCACAGTGTATGTGTAAAGACAACTGTATATATTTATGGTGTGTAGTACACAGTCAGTTCTCCCTCAGTAAAGCTGGAAAGGGCATCTGTGAGATCTAGCTATTTGGACTTGAGCATATCAAGGCTGAGGCTTCCTGGAGAGAAGTTACTGCAGTTACTGTGGTCAACTCCAGCTCAGCCCCCCACACTCCACCCTTTTGCCGGGCAGCCATGTGTGTAAAAGGAACCTCTTCTCCCAATACTGGGACCTGTACTCTGCTTACTGATTGCTGCTTCTGATCACAAAGGTGCAGACACAGAGATGTAAGAGATGGCAGCCATTGTTGCTGTGCCTCCTCAATTGTTAAGGCTGTCTCCGCTAGCTGAGGTGACTTCCAGCAGATTTAAAGGACCTGTACCTTTTTACCCCATACCCTTTCATTTTTCTCCCTTTCGGCTTTTGGGAGCTAGGCATTAAACACCAGGACATTCAAAGGAGACTACTTATATGAGGAAAACTATAAGAGATCATGCACTCAAAGGAGGGATACAGTCTCAGAGAAGACCAAAGAGATGTAATGTTTACATAGCAGCTTTATCCTTGGCAGAGAGGCAGCCTACAACAAGCAAAAAATCAAAACAGTGAATAGAAACTATAACAATAACAAAAAACAGCAAACCCTGGGCAAGGAGGTGTCAGGCCCAGTGGGCTGAAGGGAAGTCCAGTCAGTGAAGGTTCCCAAAGAAAAGGACACTTGTGGAGCAGTCATCACCAGAAAGCAGGAACCAACTTTAATTCCCAGCATCAGGGCAGCATCAGAGAGAGCATCATGAGAGCTGGAGCTGCAGCTGCAGAGCTCAAGAGCTATGTGTCTTGATCAGCTTTTCTGAGACACAGTAAGACAAAACAGCTGCATGAGGGCCGGGGATTTAGCTCAGTGGTTTTGCCACCTGCTGCGCAAGCGCAAGGACCCGAGTTTGATCCCTGGTACCAAAAAAACCCAAAAAACCAAAAAACAAAAACCAGCTGCACGAGCTTGCATAGCCATATGGTATGTGTGTGGCTGTCCATGCTGATTCATTATTATTATAACAAAGTCTGTCATGCTCCTGTGCTAAATGACAGAATTGTGTCCTCAGGTGTCCTCTGACATCCTCAGATGCCTGGGCTTTGACACATCTCACAGTGGCCTCCTAAAGGAGGAAAATCTGATTTCTGGAGTGATCACATTATTAGATTCAAATTTCCAGTTTTTCAACAACAACAATAACAAAACTCACAAGGCATAAAAAGACACAAGAAAGTATGTCCATTCAAGAGGGAAAAATAAATCACCAGAAACTGTCTGTGAAAAAGACATGACAGCAGATCTACCAGACAAAGATTTTTAAACAACTATCTTAAAGGTGCTCAAAGAACCAAAAGAAAGATGTATAGAAAGTCAAGAAACAATGTATGAACAAATGGAAGTACCAATAAAGAGATTTAAAACAAACTAAAAAACCAAAAAGAAATTCTGGAGGTGAAATTATAATAACAGACATGAAAAATTCACTAGAGAGATTCAAATTCAGATTTGAGCAGTTCAATTAGAAGAATCAGCAAACTTGAAGATACTACAATGGGAATTATTGAGGCTGAGGAACAAGAAAAACAAATGTTGAAGAAAAACAGCCTAAGAGACCTGTGAAACACTATTAAAGACCAATATATGTATCATGAGAGCTCCAGGAGGAGAAGAGACAGAGAAAGGTGAAGAAAGAACATTCAAAAAAATAATGGTTGAAAATATGTCTATTAAGTCCTTCATGGCCTGGGGATTTAGCTCAATGGTTCTACTGTCTGCCTTGAAAGTGCAAGGTCCTGAAGACGACAAAAGAAAAGAAGACAAATTAGACTTCATACGAATGTTAAAATGTGTGTATTAAAAAAAAACTCTCAACACAGTAAAAAGGCAACCCTCAGGGCTGGGGATTTAGTTCAGTGGTTCTGCTGCCTGCCTTGCAAGCACATGGACCTGAGTTCGATCTCCAGTACCAAAAAAAAAAACAAAAAACAACAACCCTCAGAATGGTAGGAAACATTTGCAAATCATATATATATTCAGATTACATAAACAACTTCTAAAACTCAACAAGAACAAAATGAACATGTGGCTCAAAAGTGGGTAAAAGGGCCGGGGATTTAGCTCAGTGGCACCGAGCTTGCCTCACAAGCACAAAGTCCTGAGTTCGATCCCTGGTACCAAAAAAAAGGGGGTGGTGGGGTGCTTCTCCTGCCTCACCCTCCCAGACAGATGGGGTTACAGGCATGCAGCACCACACCCAGCTCTATAGCCGAGTTGTAAAGTTTTTTGGTTTTGGTTTTATTTATTTATTTGTTTTGGTTTTTTTGAGACAGGGGCTCACTTTGTAGTGCAAGCTGGCCTTGGACTCACTGTGAACCCCAGGCTGGCCTTGTATTTGTAGCAATCCTCCTGCCTCATCCTCCCAAGTACTGAGATTACAGGCAGGCACCACCATGCCCGGTGTTGAGTTTTAAAGTTGAAAAGCCTGGCAAAAGGACAGGTGCCAGGTGGTGATGGCGTGTGTGTGTGTGTGTGTGTGTGTGTGTGTGTGTGTCTGTGTGTTTATGTCCATTCATAACCCAGATTTGGTAAAAAGATTATTCCATGTTGAAGACATTTGCAATTCAATACATGGAGAAAGAAACCTCAGAATTTCCCTTTACCTGACTAAAAGCAGCAACTTCTGGGAAATGCAGCTGCCAAGAATTCCTTCTCGCCCGGGATTTAGCTCAGTGGTTTTGCCGCCTGCTGCGGAAGCGCAAGGACCCGAGTTTGATCCCCGGTACCGAAAAAAAAAAAAAAAGAAAAGGAAAAGAATTCCTTCTCCAGGGTAGTTTCATGGCCATAAAGAAGATGGAAGACTACTTGTTCCTGCCACACCAAATATGACCACAAACTGTATTTGGTCATTTTAATTCACACACTGCCAGGGAACACACCTCCCAGGACAGAGGAGTTTTCCTCCCTGCATGTTTGAGGCAGAAGAATGGCACTCACAACAGTATAAAAGGTGAGGGAGTGAAGGCATGCATGTAGGGAGCAGAGTCCTGTGTAGTGGAAATAAAGGCAGGAGGGGCGGAGGCAAGAGATGAAGCTGTGTTGCTAGGACACTGTCTTCAGATTAAGTTTCCGCCACCTTACCACTTCACAATGGAGACTGAATTTCAATATTTAAACCCTCTGGGACACTCAAGCAATATCCAAACCAGCATGAGGGAACATTTTGTATTCCATAAACTGTCTTTTAGGATAATAAATGAAATGTTATAAAGCATTTATTATGAAAAGGAGGAATTAAGGCAGTGAAACTATTCTGTATGTTACTGTCTTGATGGATTTATGTTATTGTACATTGGTCAAAACTGATGGCATGTACAACACAGAGTGACCCCTAATATAAACTTTGAGCTTCGGTCAATAGAAGACGTCAACACTGTTCATCAGTTGTAGCGCAACGTTAAAGACAGAAGAGGCTGGAGTGACGGTCCCTATAGAAACTCTGTACTTTTGGCCTAATTTTTCTGTAAATTTAAAACTGCTCCAAAAATAAATTAATAAAAAATTTATAGAGAAGGTATTGGTTCTGACTGGTTTGAGTGTTGCTGCTTTTGAGAAAAACCGAGTTCACAAAAATAAAAATGTACCACAAAAAATTAGATCAGATGATAATTTACCAATGTTAGACTTCTCTTGTGTCCTCACCACTCAGGAGCAGACCTCTGTGGAAAATGAGAAATAACTCTACAGACTTCTGTCTCTGAGGAAAATTAGACAACTCAAAATGTCTGCTGCCAAACATTGGTGAGAAAGGGAGGGTCTGTCACTATTTCCTCAGATGAAAGTATTACAGATACATGTATTCCTTGATATGATAAATCTTTTTGTTACAGTTTGTTATATAATGAATCCATCTTTGACTTTGACAACTGAATTGCAGTTGATGTTTCTTGCCTAATTTTTGCTATTTTTCTCTGAGTAATAATGCCATTTTTTTATAAGTGATGAGATTTAATACTTCCTTCAGGATGGTCTCATCGAATATTCATATTCTGCTTATTTGGTGCAGCAGCCACATGGGAAGTCATAGTAGGATTTCAAAAGCAGAATATAGTAGCTCTGATGAGAAGGCTGTTATGTGTGGGTGTGTGGAAGTTATGAATATGAGAGGAAAGAAAGCAAATTCTGTATTAATAATGATTTGTGCAAAATGGAAACAGGTGATTTTGAGCAGATGGCTAAAAATATACAGCAGCTTTTACTCGAAGAAAATTAAAGAGCTTAAAATCCCGATTTATTTTAGCCTTATGCACGTCTCTTGAAAATCAGAGATGAGTCTTTTGGGAGAGAGGGGAGCTAAATGCAGTTGAAAATTTAGGAATAATCTCTATTTTATTATTCTCATTTGCAATTTTTCCCCTTGTGATGTTTTGTTTCCTTGCCTCTTTCTCTTCTGTCCTTTCTGTCCTCCTACACTGATCCATCCAGGGCTTCAGCTAAATCCACCTTTATTGTTTCATTTTGTCCTCTTCCCTGCCAGGAAAAGTGCTTCAGAATGAAATTGGCAAGATCTTTTGACAGCTTGTCTTTACTACTCTGCTGCCAAAAAAAAAAAAAAAGTGAAAATGGTTATTTATACGGTCCATTTCAACAAGCTGCCTTTAAATTTAAATTGGTCCAAGTGTCTTTTAAAACAATAATTAATATTTCTTGATTGACCACCTGGCCAACCATATTAGCCTAATCCAATCTGTAAGGGAATGGGATTTCCCTAGAATTGGGCAGGGTTCAACAGAGCCTGCATTTACATATTCTGAATTGGGTTTTATTGTTGCATTTTGTTGACAGCATTCAGAGTTTTGGGCTCATAGTATTGACCTGAACCATATAGCACTGCCATTTTTATGTAAATCAAATACCAGCAATGTCATGTAGTTCAACCTAATAGATAATATTTGTTGATTAGAATTGAACAGACATATAAATCATTCTATAAAAGATTTGAAGTGGCATATAGAAAGTGCAGAAGTACAATAAACTAATAAACTATTTAAAAACTCCATTAAACCAAAGAAATTCTCAACTAACATTGCAAGTGCTGATGAGGAAACAAATAGGAGCTGATCAACAGGCTATAAAGTTCTCCATGATTGCAAATTTGGGCCTTAGCTTTCTGCACCAAAATAATAATGACAATGACTAACATTATTTAGCACTTACTATGCACTGGTCTCGGTGCTAAATTCTTGATGTGGCCTTTGCACGTAATCCCTACCACAAAACTATTATGGTAACTGTTTCCATCTTACAGAAGAAAAAGTTAAAACAATTTTTCCTCCATTAAGTTTATTGGTACATTTTAGGTATAAAATACATTTACATACATCACTAGGATCTTGTTCCATTACATGAGTATCTTGGTTCTTTTTTACTTTCCCCTTCCCCTGCCCTCCCTTCACCCCCTCCACCCTTCCCTATTTGCAAAGATTTTGTTTCCATTTTTTTCCTTTTCTCATATTTTTTCTTTTCCCT
>NW_004624802.1:4394493-4476611 GCF_000247695.1 Heterocephalus glaber | reverse complement strand
CCAAGCTCTTCTTGCCTTGAGGGTTTGCATTGAGAAGTCTGCTGTGATTCTGATGGGCTTTCCTTTGTATGTGATTTGTTTCTTTACTCTCACTGCTTGTAGAACTTAAAACAAATTTTTTAAAAATCTTTGAGAAAATAGTACCATTTCTTAGAGACACATTAAACTGAAAAAGTCTTGACATTATCCTCAATGTTACTTGGATAACGGCAGCACATCTTTTATATGGATATTCTTTTAATATCTCTTGCCCTTGAGCAAAGATTTTCATGTGTAAGATCTCCTGGAGACTTCTCACTCATCCAGAATTTGGACCCTCTGGTCCCCTTGGTCCTCAATATATGGTTTTTTGACAGGATTCTTGACATGGTCGATGAGATTATGAGAAATGCAGAATCTTAGGCCTCATTCCAGAAGAATGCATTCCATCAAGATCCCCAGGTGATTTATATGTACATTCAAGTTGAGAAGTGTTACTGAAATATAAAGCAGGTCCCCTGTGACTAAATTTTAAACACACTCCTAAAGTGATTTTGATATATGTGACCAATGGAAATATAATGCCTTAAAAACATTGTCCCAGGCATGATACTAAGATGCAATCCACTGAAATCATGATTGCAAAGTAATCTGAGAAGCCAGGGGGCGTCACAGAATCAAAACAATAGAAGATGTGTGTGTGGAGCAGTCTGTGCTCTGATGCTGTGGTTGGGTCCCAGAATAAAATGTAGGATATTGGCAGGGTTTCACCTAAGTTTTTTTTTAAAATCCCAAGAGCAAAGAAGAAAGTGTCCTTTAAGTTACAGGGTGGCCCACCTCAGATATGAAATTCTTTGAAGCCAAAACTACAGCTAAAAGTCTTTGAGAGTGTGGCATTGACTCCTTAATATAACTACGTTTAACTTAAAAAAATATTAATTTCAATTACCACTGAGCCAAGTTGATGTTGCAGTAAAGTGTATGACTTATTTTGTGTTTATAAGAACCCCAGTGCATACTTATACTTACTACCGGGGAATATGCTCAGATGGTAAATTAAAGATGGCTCTCAAAGGACAATGCTAAATAACAGGGTAGATTAATATGTAGAAGGAATGTCACCATCAGGCATATTTCTTACAACCTGCTTCCAGAAAGTGGGAACATGACAGGGGAGAGACTTGGGGGAAGGAGGCCCCCTATTTTAAAGCTAAGAAAAGAGCTGCCACCAGGTAAGCAAAGTCACAGAAAAATCTGTGCCAGAATCAGAATCCTCTGTGTCTTTCAAACTTGGGTCACCCTGGCTTTCTGGATTTTAAGTCACAGACATTCTCTGTCTCTAAATTTGTGAAGTAAGGTAGGCTCTGAGATATGGGAAAGATAAAGAGAACTTGAAAAAAATGAAACTGTGAAAAGAATAACTGACTTGTTAATTCCACTGAATGGCTGGATAAGAAAAGGGATCTACCAACCAAAAATCCGATCACATTTTACTCTATAAGAACCTGCTCCACAGTTTAAAGGAATCATAAGTCCATAGGAAGCACAATGGAAAACTGAAAACAGTCCCCAATTTGAAGGCAGATGTGAACTGAAAATCTGGCCTTGTTGGGCCTCGAGACATTCACTGAACGTTCTAAGGCACTGTAGGCTCATCTGTAAAATGAGAACAATGGTGTGCACCTTGAAGAGTTCTTTTGAGGGTTCATGTAAATGCTCACCTGAGTGGGTAACTGGCCAATCTTTAACAAGAATAAAATGTTGTCCTGCTAATATTAACATATTAACACTCAACGTATTTTATTGACTATTCATTGGCCACTATGATGACATCAAAGAATTAAGGCTTTGTATCTGGTTTTAAATTTCGTTCTATTAAAGATGATTAAAATTGAAATTATAGCACTAAAGAGAACCAGAATTCATTTACTTGATGTGTGCAATAGACTGTAAGCACTTTTTTTTGAGGTGGGGTTTCTGCTGTTGGTCTTCTGTTGTTCAGCCTTCCTCTAGCTGGGAATACAGGGCTAAACTATAGTTCCTGCAGTAAGCACTTAAAAAAATTATTTCAGTATGTGCTTATCCCACTCCCAGGAGCTAAGAACTAACCCATTTTACTGATGAGGAGATAGAGCAGTGGCACTTGGATGCACTGTTGAGTACCCTGTCCCTGGGGCGTTTTGCTCCACACTGGTTTAGGTATAGACTCCATCAATGATTTATTTCTAGGGGCTGCAAACTCTGTTTCCATACTGTGCTTCCCTGGTACAAACAGAAAATAAACCCCAATGGCACCATGGATGATATGAATTGCATTTAGATTTGAATAAATCTCACTTAGATTTGACTACAGTTACCACCTAAGTGGGCTGGCTGCCTCTGGTCTTCTCTTTCCTATTGGCCAACCCATCCTTTCACACTGCCAACAGATATCTTTATACAACACAAATCTGACCATGACACTTCTCTACTTAACAGGCTCCCTGCTGTCTGCAGAACTCTGGCCAAGAGCTCAGGATGGCCCAGGAGTCCTCTCCCAGCTGGGCCCAACCTTCCTTCCCAGCTTCTGCCCTGGACAGTCTGGCTCTTCACTGTCTGCTCTTATGTAAGACAGCTCCACATGCAATGAGGGCAGCCCCGGGTGTCACAGTATAAACTCCTGAGTAGTAAGAGAGAAAAAATTTTTTAAAATGCTTGGAGTTTCCCCCTTACATTCTATTCTGTTGGTAGAAAATAAAAAGACACGCTAAAAATTAAAACTTTAGAAGATTTGCAGTTAAAAATGCTCTCACACTAGCACTTGACATATATATGTATAACTATATAATTATATATAACATTTTAAAATAAATTTTCACCTTCTCTCAGATCTGGCATTTGGGCGGAAGATGTCTGTAACCGTATTTGTAGTTCCCCAGAGTAAAATGGTTCTTTCCCCTGGAATGCATTCCTTTTCCTAAGGAAGCGAACTACTTACTACTCATCCTCCGTATTTAGGGACTGGGTGTGTGGTCAGTGTAGGAGCACTCGCCTAGCATTCACCGGGTCTTGGGCTTGATCTCTAGTACCACAAAACAAATCCACTTAAACCCTGTTCAGGTACCACTCTGGGGAATCCTTACTCCCTGGGCCCCTTATGCAAGCTGATTTTTCCTCCCCAGGTCTCCCAAAACTGCACTTAGTTATAAGAGAGATTCTCTCACATAGCAGTACTGCACTGCCTGGAATTATTTATTCATACTTTAGATATAGTTATACAACATTCGATCATACAACATTAGAGCAGGTCTCTCATCTCTGAAACCCTAGCTTTTATCTTGGTGTTCGGCGCACAGTAAGAATTGCAAAGTTCATCACTGGAGGCATGAATGAATGATCAAAGTCTAAAAGTACTCCCTTCAGATCTCTCAGGGAAAATATGCTGTTACTGGACACGCCTTTGGAGTCATCACTTTTATAAATTAGGACCATAATATTTGAAAAGTGATTTGGAAGGAGCCGAGAAAGGTCCCAGGCGGTAAACATTTCCGTAAAAAGGCTAGCAACATCCTTAAGTGTGACTGGCTCCTACAGCACCGCTTTCCCGCTATCCTACTTCTAGGTACTTCCAGGATGGCGAGGATATCTGTTCAAGATGGGTGTTTTTCTCCACCTTGATGGAAGAGCTTCACCCTCCCTAGATTTTCTTTTCAACAGCCAAGTCAGCCACAGTTCAGTTCAGTTTTCCTACCCGGGTCTAACAGCTTGAAGTGGACTTCCCCATTGGATTTAGGAACAAGGCCGAAGACGGCCTCCCCTTGGGAAGGGGCTTTCCAGCTGCTGAAGCCGCGGGTCCTGGCCCCGCCGAGCGAGGCTCAGGGCACCGCCCACCGGCGGCTGGCGGGGCGCATGGGGCCGGACTGCGGTTGGCCACGAGAGGCGCCCATCTTTCCGACGAGCCCGGCGCTTCCTTGCCGAGCAGGGAAGGGGCGCGGGCAGAGGAAGGCGAGGACAGAACCCGAGCCCGGCCCCGCCTCGCCAACCCCGGGCGGCCCCCAGCGCGGACCGTGCGCGCGCCGCCAACTTCGCGGCCGCTGGGGCGCGGCTCCCCGGGCGCGTGTGCGAGGGAGCGAGGGAGCGTGTCAGCGGCGGCCGGCGGGGGGCAGCAGCGGCCAGGGGACGGGGAGAGAGGCAGCCTCAGCGTGCTGTGGCGGAGGAGGCAGAGGAGCCTCGCGGCGCCGGCTCCTGAAACCTAAACTCCGGCGGGGCTGCGCCCAGGGCGCCTTGGACCGTCGCAGCGGCCACCTCGGGGCGCAGCCGCGGGACTCGCCTCAGGATTGCACTTTCGCTCGCCTGCCCGCGAGGGAGCAGCAGCGTGTGCAGGCGGAGGAGCGGCGGCCGAGGCACCAGCATCCCCAGCTCGGGTGGGACCGCTGAGCGTAGGAGCGGGCGGCCGGAGGCAGGAAGGGAGGGTCGAGGCGCCAGGGCTGGGTGCGTTCCCGGGCGCACCGGCTCCCTCCGCGGCCCGCCCTGCCCCCGGGTGCCCGGTGAAGGTCTGGAACAATGGTGCGGAGCACCGGCGCGAGACCCGCGTCCGCCCAGCGGTCGTAGAGGAAGTGGCCGGGCTACGGGCGGGGTGGGCAGGGAGACGCCCCCCGCCACTCGCTCGCGGAGTTTGCGCGTCCGGCCTCTCCGACCTCGGGCTCCCCTCGGGATTTCCGACGGCTGCTCAACCTCGAGAGTATGGTGCCGGCGCCCGGGCTAATCTAGTTCTCCGCGCACTCCTTTCTCCTCCTCTCCCTCCTCCTTTCCCTCCTGCCGGGCTTGCCTTTGGGTTCCTCCTTTCCCTCCTGCCGGGCTTTGGCTTGTCGGAGTGCAACTCTGCTTCGCCAGAGAGACTGGCTTGTGGCCGCCCAACAGAACTTGTCCATTGAAAGGGAACCCGGAACAGCTGGATAATGTCCACTCCGAGCAGATTCAAAAAGGACAAAGAGATTATAGCCGAGTATGAAAGTCAAGTCAAAGGTAAGGATGGGAGCGGCTGCCTGGCTCCTTTTGTGTGCCTCCTTGTCATTGTGCTCTCGTGGAGTTGCGTTTCTAACTTGGTGTCTGCGTTGGAGGAAGGTAGTGAGGGTCAGCTCGAGCCCTGACCGAGCCGGCATACAAATACGAGTCCGTCCCAGTTCCAGCCCTAATCCTGTAACCCACAGGGACCTGAACGCTGGGCGGTTTCCCCCGGCTGCCAGCCCGCACCTGGAACAGGGAAAGAACTGGCTGGAACTTAACCACCTTCTGCTGGCAGTTAAGCCGGGAAGGCCGGCAGCGCTCATGGTTCCTGCTCAGTTACCATCATCTTCTTCTTCTTCATCTTCATCATCATCATCATTGTTTTTAGATGAAATCATTGTCACAACATAATTTTTCTATGGAGTCATTTTGTAAAGTCTGAACACCAAGTGGTCCAGAGCTTCATTGAGTGAAGGCTATTTCAGACCTTTAAACTCTTCGCTATTCATTTATTAGGGCGAGTTCCTCTTTTATAAAATAGCTCCCTAAAAGCCTGGCAGTCCAACCCAGCAGTGACTAGTGGAATCTGACTCCTTTATAATAGGCTAGAATTCAGTGCCATCTTTCACACTCACATGAGAATATTGCCTTACCATTTGCTGGAAGCCACTGGCGTGTAAAATGAAGGTTCGACTATTTTAGTTTCAATCCATTTACATTGTCAACTAATGAAGGAAACCTAATTAAGACTGATTAAGCATTTTTACTTTCCGTGACTTGTGATTTGAAAAATATATTTTCTCTCCAAGACAAGTATTTTATTTTGCTGTTGAAGTGATATATGTGTGTGTGTGTGTGTATAAAATACGCATATGTAATACATATGCATATAAATATGTGGGCTTTTTGCCTTCCTCTTGTGTGGTCTCTCGCTTAGCTTTTCTGATGGAGACAATGGATGGAGTCTTGAGATCACTGGTGTCCTTTGGTATATTCAATGCAAAGTTCAAAAAGATTGTTATGTCCACACCTGTGTTTGTCTATATACAGTCTTATGAAAGGGCTGCTGGGAAAGGCATTACTGTACTTGTCTTGAGAGAGGCAGGAGCTACCTGAGCTTCTTTTGTGTGGCCAAGTTGTGAAAATGCCCGCGGTCCTGTGAGCAGCCTTGGGGTGGGGGTGGGGTGTCCCGGAACACCTGAGTGTGTGAATCTGGACCAACTCTGGTCCCACCACAGAAGTGGGTTTCCTTTAGCTTGTCCCCTACAGTGTGGTTAAACTAAATGGCATTCAAAAAACACATAATTTTCTGCCAGCAGTTAAGATAATTTATACTTACAGGAACTTGTTATATTGATATGGAAGTTATATTAGGAAAGAGTAATTATTTCCTTAGAGCCAGGTAAACTTTCTAATGAGGGTAGCCTTTCTTTTCTTAATGAGTCCAATACATCCTAAAACCTTTCATGCTAAGGCTGTACTGCTATTCACAGTCACCATTTCCACATGGCTCTTTGTGGTAGGTCTTTGAGCGGTGGAGGTCTGCTTTTCTGGCTTTCTAGAGTACTGAAAGGCAGAATGCACGTCCTAGTGCTGGTTTAGTTATCTCTGCTCTAAGGTCATTTGTCTGTTAACAAGACTTCATGTGAAAAAATTTTTTTTATTAATTTTTTCTAGTGTATGATTTCTACAGATATGAGATCACTTGTGTATCTGAGAGTATAAGCATTCTACTTTGATTCAAATTAGTTAAATGGGATCTGTTAGAATATTTCCATCAAATCTAATTCAAGGTATGAACATGGTGAAAATTATTTTTGAAATTAACTATCCTACCGAAAGTAACCTTTGCCCTATTCCCTTTAGCTCTCCTTCCTTATACACACCCAAGAGTCCTTAGGCTGCTTGTGGACTCCTTCCTGTACCTGCCCTGCCCTGTGGCCAGATGTTGCCTTACCCCTGTAATGTTTCCACATTTGGAGGCCACCCTCCATCATCACAACTGTATGCAAGCAAGGGACTAGGGTGATTCAATGGAGTTGGATCATACACGCTAAATTGCAGAAATTTACCTGTATCCCTAGGCAAAGTCTAGAAAGTGAGAGATAAATGGCAGTTCAGTAGTGCTTGAGACCAGCAGTGCTCTGTAGTGGGAATTGGCCCCTTAGTGAAGATTGCTTGGGAGGTTAGACTGATTTTCTCTTTCATTTCCTGAATGCCTCTTTAGAGTGAGCATTTTACTTTTACAGACCACAGTCCAGTATTTATAAAGATTTTTTGGGGTGGGGGGATAAACCATTCTTTTAATTCTAAGCGGCTACTTCATCGGACAATAAACAAGAAACTGGTCTGTTTCATTGCTGAAGGAAAACTTCACTATGTTGGACTGTTCTGTTCGCAATGAAAAAAATCACATTTCTTAGATTCCAGTTGGTTTAGGCTTATGGGTGATTTTGAGTCATTTTGATTATATATATGTAATTTTTTCACCTTCTATTTTAAAATCTACTACTTTGGCCTATTGTTCTTTCTTACTCTCTCCCATTTCCCTCATAACAATTGTATTTATCTCAGAGTTTCTGAGATAGTTTTTGTTTTTCTTTTTTGGTACTGGGGATCGAACTCAGGTCCTTGTGCTTAGGCTTGCTGGGCGGGCTGCGGAACCCCTGAGCTAAATCCCCAGCCCTCTGAGATAATATTTTGATCTAAAGAAATGACTTCAGGCTGGGCGTGGTGGTGCACACCTATAATTCCAGCACTCAGGAGGCTGAGGCAGGAGGACTGCAGGGAGTTCCAGGCCAGCCTGGGCTACATATTGAGTTCAAGGCCAGTTTGAACTACATAGCAAGACTCTCTCAAAAAAAAAATAAAGAAAAGAAATGACTTCAGTTGTGGGATTTTACCACTGTGGCTACCTGCAAAGGTTTTGGGAACAGACTTTGTGGGCCTATCCTTAGCTATGTAAAGAAACATCCTTGGTGATATATAATTTCGTGTGTGAGACTATAACTATTACCTAGTTAAATGTACCATTTTGGGCAAGTCACTTAGCTTCTCTGTGGGTTTTGGTTTTCTTATCTATAAGGTGAGGAATTTGAATTCTCTCAGTTCTAAGGATCTTTGAATCTAATTGAAGATGTCATGTGAGTTCATATAAATTGTTTCATAACATGTTCAAGCATTTCATATTTTCTTTTGGCTGCTCTATTTTGGGGGGAATCATCTTTGCTTTCACTTTTTCACATAGTGAATCAGTTGAGTTTTGTGGGAATTAAAATTATGAAACAAAGAATACAGAAAATTAATAATCAAAACCATGTTTCAGATAAGCTCAGACAGATTCATAACAGGGAACGGGAATTACACTAGTAGTTAAAGAATCGATAAGTTTAAGTCTGAGACAAAAAGACTTCAAGCCACAATTTCAAAAGAATATGTTAACTTGGAGTATAGAGACTGACCACTTCATACACATTGGATAGCTTCCCAAAGACACAAAATCAGGAGAAATAAATCTCTTATTTGTGTGGGCCATTAAAAAGGATATACTGAAGCAGTATATGAAACTCAAGCCACTTGACTGTGCTGCTTATGAGCCTCTTTGGTGAATGCTGAGCCACGGAACAGTTTGGCTGACAGGTTTGTGGATTGAGAATTTTAGTGGCTTATGTAATTTCTGTAATATGCAGCAGAAATATTATGGAACTACACATATGGAAACCAAAAGAATAAAAAAATTATTTTAAAATTTGTATTCATTTTAAATTTTGATTGATCGGTCGTGGTCCTTGAGATGGAACCCAGTGTCCTGCACATGCTAGGCAAGTGCTCTGTCAGCTATACTCCAAGCCCAGAGACTCACTTAGGAGGTGGAACTCATGATTGAGAGGTTGTGTTTACTTTTAATAGTGCATGTTCGTAGTTGCTGAGAACTGACAGCTATTATTTACAGTGTTTTCCCGGGGATAGCCTCATACTCCTCTACATGCGGTATGTACACACAAGTGCCAGGAAAATGTTTTCTTTGATCGCTCTGCTCCCTGAAATAAAAAGAGTATATTTTTGGTACCAGATGGAACCTGAAGACATTCCAGTTAAATTTGATAGGACACCATATCATGCCATGGATTTTAATAAGGAAATTAAAAATTCTACTGTTGCTATTACAGAAACTGTGTTTACTTTTATTGTTTTCATATAACCCAGAATGGAAAAGGTCAGTGATTTAAATTATGAACCAAAACTTTACAGCTGGGAAGGACTTTAAACATTTCTTTTCCAACTCATTTGTATGACGCAGGGAGGCTTAATGACATATATAGTGTAATTGTACAATTAACTGTAATGTCCTTGGGACTAGAACCTGGGTCGTCCGCTTTTCAGTAGTGGTGATTTGCTTTCACATAGCAGATAGACTATTTACCTACTTAGACTTTACATTCATTAAAGGAATCATACCAGAGAATAATGGCTTTAGTCTGAGAATAGGAATTAATTAAATTACTTATAACTAAGTTGTTTTTCACCGAGATAATTTCAGAGGACCACAATGCCCAGATAATGCCCTAGCTTCATATGGTGAACTTTAAAGTCAAGAAAAATAATATGATAAGTATGCATAAATGTAATCTACTTGATGTTTTGGTGAAACTAATTGCAGCTACTACAATGGGCCCTTTTACCTGATTAGTTTTCATAAACTTCACAATATATTAAATAATGGTTCAGGAGCATTTTTTGTTTTGTTTTTTGAGACAGGCTCTTGCAGTTCAGGCTGGCCTTTAACTCACTATGTAGACCAGGCTGGCCTTGAACTTATGGCGATCCTACTGCTTCAGCCTCCTATGTACTGAGATTATAGGTATGCACTGCTACACCTGGCTCAGGAGTATTTTTGAGTAAAGCCCGTCCTTCTGCAGCACAGTGAGGGTTGGAATATAATACAGGATGGTAAATCTCAGCTTGACCATCAGGATTGTTTTGCTGATTCCTGCACAGTGTCTGTGTTGATGAGTTTAGGAGTCAGACATCTTCAGCTCTGTTCTGAATTTTAGTGAGCTTCATGGCTTTGCCCAGATCCTTCTCTTATTCTGCCCATGCTAGTCTAGTTTCACTTCAATGCAGAAAAGTAAGAAGTAGGATAAATATAAAGAGAATAAATTGTATGTCTAATCATTCTGTTTTCGTTGTAGTCGTTTGAAGGCAGAAGTTGGGATCAGAGACAGCTATGTGAAAGTATTTTTATTTCTGCGTTCAGAGTTACTTTCTGACTTACTGACAGCATATCTCAGAATGGGAAGGAAACAGAGCATGGTGTTTAACAGCGAGAACTTCAGTGTTTGCTATCTAGTGTGGCCACAAATTAGATGTGTGACCTCTAAGACTCAGTTTCTTCATCTGTAGAATAGGGATAGTAATAGCTCTCACCTGATGTCTTTGTGAGGTTGCCCTGAGGGCTACTATGGGAAGCAGACTTGACACACAATAAATAACTCAGGAAATGTTAGTCCTAGCTATCTGTTTAATTTTGATTTTCTTTGGAGATCTGTGGGTTCTTGTTCCATTCTGATTTAAATAAGTCTTTTGAAATCCAAATACATAATCACCAGTCTTCCTATCTGAATGGATTCCAAAATGAACAGACCTTGAATTTGCCTCAGAAAGTGCCATGCACTTTTTTAGAATGGCAAGAGTTTTATGATAGAATTAAAAAGGGACATACTAGCAAGATTTCCAGCTATCTATCTATCTATCATCTGTTTATTGAGAAAAGGTCTTTTTTGGTAGTCCAGGCTGGCCTTGAACTGACTCTGTAGCCCAGGGTGACTGTGAACCTGGCAGTCCTCCTGCCTCAGCCTCCTGAGTGATGGGATTAAAAGTGTGCCACCATGCTTGGCTCTCAGCTTCTTATAAAGTGGATATTATATCATGTCCTGTTTTTTTTTAGCCAAGTATAAGTAACTAAGCCTAGAAGTACATTTCCTGAGCCTAGGGTACAATATGTTTGCTTACAACTTTTGTTTAAAGTTTTCTCTATGCCTGTAATGGTGCTATATGGAAAATGAAAACTATAAGGCAGTCCATGGATTTTATTTACCTGTCAGTGAAGATTCTTATGACATCAGTAAAGTCACTGTCTTGGCTACTGTTATCGTTGCTGAGACAAAATACCCAACACCCAAAGTTAAAGGAGGCACAGTTTATTTTGGCTCACAGTTTGTACAGGTTTCTTTCAGTCCATAGTTGGCTGACTGCAAGGGAGGGCGGCATGGCAGAGGGCATCACAGTTGATGGCTTGTCAGGCAGCAAGCAACTCACAGCAAGTAGTGAAGCAGCAGCCTTTCCCTCCCTTTATCCCTTCCATGCTTCTGGCCTTCCGGGTGGTGCCACCCACACCCAGGGTGGGCCTTCCAGCTATCCACATCCAGAAGTGTGCTAAACCAATCAGTGGACTGATGTAGTAATCACACACCCTAGATCCAGCCCACTCTTCCCTCTGAAAAAGCCACACCTATGACCACATGAGGCTTTTGGGGGACATCTAGACACAAACCATAACAGTCACTGATTTAATTTTATAGTCTTTAGAAAAACTGTTTTCTTTTAAAGTTGATGTAGCAATGAGAAATTCATGTATCACTGGTGACTTTTTTTTTTTGGTACGGAGGATTGAACTCAGGACTTTGCACTTGCCAGGCAGGTGTGGTGCCACTGAGCTAAATCCCCAGCCCTATCACTGGTAATTTGTTCCCACTTCTTAGAAGAGCACCTTGGTATTAGAAATCATTGTCCATATATCTCTCATGTGCCCCCCCCACAGTACAGGGCTTCATTAAATATTTATTAAATAAAGAGTATGAATTTTGAATAATAATTCTTTTGTAGTGAAATTAACATAGTGATCATTCACTATTACCTAGTGTGTCCAATTAAGTATTATATTTTATTTCTATTTTTTTGGTACCGGGGATCGAACTCGGGTCCTTGCACTTGCGCAGCAGGCAGTGAAACCACTGAGCTAAAACCCCGGCCCCCAATCAAGTATTATAACATCATGTCAAATTTATATTGTACCTTGTTTAGAAAGTCTCAAAGCTGAAACAGTCTAAGTTTCCCAGAGTGGGAAACGGTGCACTAGATTCCACAGGGGACTGGTTAACTCACTCATACATGTGAAACATTATGGAGCCATTAACGGTGGCTCTTGAAGAACATTTTATGATATGGTAAATTATTTGCTAATATAATTAATAATAATTTGATAAAGGAAAAGAAAACGCATATAAGAAAGGTGGTGTAGCAGTGATTAAAGGTGATCATAGCTACGGCTAGCATTATTGAACACTCACAGAGCAGGCTCAACTGTAACCCACTAAATGGGTATCCTGAGCTTTACATGGCCATAAAGAGCTGCAGTGCACAGCAGGAGGAATTTCTGGTTGATTTTCTTGCCTAATATACTGCATGCTTCCTATATTTTTGGACCAGTTTCCTGAATTTGTAAATTTTCAGACTTAATGCCAGAATTTCACTTTCAGATTCAGCTCCATGAGAATAGGAGTGGGCAAGGTGAATCCAGGCCAAGCATAGGCAACTGGGCTGAACCACTGACAGTCAGATTTGTCCATAGGACAATTTCTCATTTCTTTGTTTATGACTTATTGACATACTTTGTTTTTTTTCTACTTTGATTGGAGCTAATGTGCGTGTGTGTGTGTGTGTGTGTGTGTGTGTGTGTGTGTGAAAGTGAGAAAGTCCATCTTCCTCCCTCCCTCCCTTCCTTCTGAAATAAACATCCAATTGGCTACAGAAGATTTTTATTTACAACAATTAAAAGCATAATAATAAAATAAACACTGGCTACCAGCCAGCCAGCAAGGTCTAAGAACATTGCCAGTACCTTAGAAACACACATTTGCCCCCTTTCCAACAAAGCTCTTCTCATTGCCATTGAAAAACAATGTAAAATTTAGTATTAATCATCGCCTTGTTTTCTTTAAAGCATTATAGTTTCATAGTTTTCTTTATAGTTCTGATGTATGTTATGTTCATATATTTTTTTATGTTCATATATTAAGTTATTTGAATACATGTTAGATTTTTAATGGATAATAGTATTTTGGCAGTTAATCTTTGAAAGATCCATAATAATCTGGGTTTTTTGGTATGGGGAATTGAATTCAGGTCCTTGAACTTGTGCAGCAGGCAGCAAAACCACTGAGCTAAATCCCCAGCCCCCATAATAATCTTAGTGAGGGTAGAAGTAGGTAGAGATACAGATAAAATAAAATTGACTGAACTGGTAATCATTGAGTGCACATATCCTTAGGAGTTTAATTTTTTTCTCAATATTATGTTAAGATTAATCTCCATTAGTGTGTGTAGCTGTAATTTCACTAGTACTTTTTGTATTTTTACTGATACATTCTAGTGTATAAAAATACTACAAGCTTTTTTTCTTTTATAAATTTATTTTTTTATTAGTACATATTTGTCATACGTATTGATTACATTCGTCATGGGGCATTTGTACCTGTACATAATATATCTTAATTCTTTTTTTTTCCTCCATTCCCCTCCCCTCACTTGGGTTATTGGTAGGTGGGTTTTTTTTGTTTTTTGTTTTTTTTTTTGCGGTCACAAATAATATAAAATATAAAATGTTATAGGTGTTTTTTGATGTATATGTATGAGAGTTTATTTCAGTATACTTCCTAAGTCAGAGGAATGTGCATGTTCAAATTTACTGGGTAATGTCAAACTTTCCTCAAAGTGTTTGGTATTTATGATCATATCAGCAGGGAATGAGAATTCCACATTCTGAAAAACATTTAGAATTAATCAGTGTATTAATTAAGGTAGAGGTTAAACTGAAAGTGAACCCCCCAAAAAAAAGAAAAGAAAAGAAAAGCAATTATTTAAATACATACAAGTTTCTTTCTTGCTCATTTAACACTCGGGAGGTATGCAGTCTAGTCTGCCAGGATAGCTTTGCCCCATTAAATTATTCAGGTTTCTTCCATCTTGTGGTTCTGCCGTCTCTTAGAAAATTGAACTTATCTACCTGTTTGAAATTGGGTCTTAAGTATGTCTGTGTTCTAGCTTGTGGCAAGCAAAGTAAATCTTGAGAGCACATCTCTTCTGTTCTAAAACCCAGGCCATTAGTAGTACACACAATTTCCATTGATATATCTGGTGAGATGCTAGTCACATCACTTCATCTTGCTGCAAGGGAGGCTGGGAAATGTAGTCTGTCTGGACACCCTGTCTACCTGTGAGTCCATGACCTTGGTAGAAGAGAAAAGATTTAAGTGGTCCAAAACCAAAAAACTCCCACATTTTTTTTGGAGAGACAGTCATTGAGTGAAATGATACTTTGTTTTAATGTATGCCTCTGATTGCTAATGAGATAGAGCTTCTTTTTTTTTGGTATCAGGGATCGAACTCGGGTCCTTGCGCTTGCAGGGCAGGCGATGGAACCACTGAGCTAAATCCCCAGCCCCGAGATAGAGCTTCTTATGTTTATGGACTATTTGTTTTTGTAACTAAAACTCTTATTTATATCTTTGTCCATTTATCTATTGATTTTTTTGGCATATTGATTTGTTTTAGTGTCTTCCTAATGTTAATCTCTTGTCAGTTACATCTGTTATAAATATCTTCTCTGAGTTTGTAGCTTGAATGTTCACTTTTTAAAAAATACACCTCTTGGTAAATAGCCATTACTCATATTAATTTGTCCTCAGTTTTTTTGGGGTTTTTTTTGGTACAAGGGATTGAACTCAGGACCTTGCGCTTGAGAGGCAGGCAGTGGCACCACTGAGCTAAATCTCCTCTCTGTCCTCAATTATTTGTTAGTATATCTGGTATCCAAACAGTCCTTCCCTACTTTGAAGTCAGAAAAAACTTGCCTGAAATCATTTTCTAAGTGTTTTAAAATTTTGTTTTTGACATATAAGGTTTTTTGTTTGGTATTATTTTGTTTTGTGATACTGGAGATTGAACCTTGGAGTACTACACAACTGAGCTATACCACCAGCCACTTTTTTTTTTGTACAGGGGATCGAACTCAGGTCCTTGTGCTTCCAAGGCAGGTGGCAAAACCTTTTTTTTTTTTTTTTTTTTTGAGACAGGATCTCTCTAATTTGCTCAAGCTGGGCTAAAACTTGTGGTCTTTCTGCCTCAGATTTTTACACATTTTTAATTAAGCTGAAGTTAATTTTTTATTTGTATCATTATGTGTTTGCTGTACATAATGATTACATTCATTGTGGGGAATTGGTACATGGACATAATACATCTCTATTTTTTTCCCCTTCTACTCCACCTCCCCCTTTTTTGCCAGCATCAGATTTTTTTTTGGTACTGGGGATTGAACTCAGGACCTTGCACTGGCAAAGCAGGCAGTGGAGCCATTGAGCTAAATCCCCAGCCCAGATTCACATATTTTACAAGTCTTTATTGAGTTGATTATTGTAAATATAGATTAACAGCCAGAATACATATGAAACACATAAGACAATTATGCTAATCAAGGTGCCATTTTAGTACATTGTCCATACTGGATTACAATAACATTTTTTCTCTATTGTCTTTTTTTCTCTCTATTGTCTTTTATTTTGAACTTCATTTATATATTGGATTTCTCATAAGAGAAACCATGTGATATTTAAGCTTGTATGTCTGATTTACTTCACTCAACATTATGGTCTTAAGGTGGGACCATTTCCCTATAAATGACTCATTTAGCTGGAATGTAGCTCAGTGGTGCTGCACCTGCCTGGCAAGTGCAAGGTCCTGAGTTAGAATCCTGGTACTGGAAAAAAAAAAGTAAAAGAACAAATGACTCATTTATCCTTCTTTATGGCAGAATAGTAGTCCATTGTGTATAAATACACATTTTCTTTATTCATTTGTCTATTGGTGGACATACAGGGTGCTTCCAAGGTTTAGATATTATAAAATATGCTGCTATAAACATGAATATACATACATCATTATGATATATCTTTAACTTCTATTTTTTATATTTTTGTAAATTTTTTGGTGTTGATAATTGAACCCAGGGGTTCACATTTGCTAGATAAATACTCTACCACTGAGCTAAATTGCCAACTCCTCAATTGAAGTGTATTTTCATATTGTGTGAATTAGAGCTACATTTGTAGCTTTTTTTATATGGATGGGATTTTTTTCCCATTTGCTGATAGTCCCTTTAAAAAAAATGATATGTTGACTGTTTCTATCTTGATCAAAGCTTTACAATGTATAGGACTCTGTTTCTGGACACTATTATGTTCCATTGATTACTTTATTCCTGTACCATTACTACACTATCTTACTTAGCTTTATAGTAAGTCTATATCTCGCAAGCCAAATCTTTCCTTTATTTTTCAGATGCATCATGGTCATCTCGGTCCTTTCTCTTCCTAATACTTTTTAGAATTAATTTGCACTCCATTAAAAATCCATTGTCATTTTAATGAAGATGGCAGGAATTATACCTCAGGGAAGACCTGATATCTATATGATACGCATTAGTCCTTTGTACCCATGAATATGAATATATCATTTAATTATTTTAAAATATCTGATACAAGGGGTGTAGCTCAGTGGTGGAGTGCTGACTGGCATGTATGAGGCCAGTGCTGCCAGAAAAATTTTTTTTTGTTAGATTTAGTGTTATCGTGATATGATTGTTACTATTGTTCATGAAATCTCTTTTGAGATTTTTCTAGTTGTTTCTCTTACACAAAAAGGTTTATGTTTGCATATTGGTCTTATATCCAGCCACTTTGCTAATCTGTTTTGTTAGGGCTCAGAAAGATGATGATTCAGACCTGACCTTGTGGTGACCTTGGACTACAGGATTAGCCCCAGGTGTTCTCTGATTTTCGGCCCCTTCCCTCTGCTGTTCTGTCGCCTAATCTGTCTCCCATATTGTAGGGAGGGTTCTTCTGACAAAGAAGTTCCCTTCCCAGAAGAAAAACAGTTATGAAATTCACCAGGCAGGATCAACTGCCAGGAAAGAAGAGACTCGGGGTCTTTACTGTAGCACACCCCATCCAGACAGACTTTTCATCTGTTCTTCTGAGGACTGTTACCTTGGCGACTTTATCTACAGCATAAGAAAATCTTCCTTCACCTGTGCATTTCTTTCTTTGCTCTTGTGTTCACCTTCTAGTAAACCTAAGCCCCTAGCTAAACTTTTATCCTTTCTCCAATGTAGAATGTCATACAAACTTCAATCTTCTAACCCTTCTTGGAGGCTCAGAGTTTGTGCATGACTGCTGTGTTATGATTTTCCCCCATGCACATTAATGTATTTTCGTTACCTTTTCTCTGGTTAATATGGCCATAGTCAGATCATTTCAGCAAACCCTCAGAAGGTGGAAGGGAATTTTTTCTTCACTCCCTATAATTTCAAATAATTTTTTAAAACAAAAACCCATTATTTACAAAGAAAGATCATTTTTATTTTTTCATTTGCAAACCCTGTATATTTATTTTTCTTGTATTTTGCTGAAGGCAGAATTTTGATTGCAAATTAATAAAAGTACTGATAGTGTCATTTTCCCCTGATTTCTATTTAAAAGGAATGCTTATAAGCTTCTTCTCCCTTTAAGAGTGATTGTTTTCAGTGTATTACAAACAATCTTTATCAGATGAAGTAACAATCTCTTGCATAGTATTCTTTGTTTACTTAAAGTTTTATTATTGATAGGTGGTTAAACATTGTCTTTAAAAAAACTATTGCCAATATATATGTATTTCTTTTAAATTTGTCAACATGTAATATTTATAGATTTTCTAAAATTAAATCATCTTTTCATAAATCCATCTTCGTGTCATTGTAGTGTATGTGTATAGTCAAAGTTGGTGTAGTTTTTCTATATTTAGATTAGTGTTTTTGTCTCTAAATTCCTGAAATGAGCCTATAATTTTTTCTTTCTGATTTTTTTTTATATATATCTAAGGTGTACTAGTCTTAGAGAATGAGTTAAAGAGTATTGCTTCTCTTTGTATTTGTGAGTTTGAACTATGGGATTTTTTTGTCTTGAGAATTTAGTGGAACTATTTAACTTACAAATTTTTAAATGCTAATCATTTTATTATCACTATGGTTTAGATGCAGTTTGAGTGTGTTCCTCAGAGATTCATGTGTTGGAGGCTTGGTCCTCCACGTGGTGATGCAGAGGTGATATAACTTTTAAGAAGTATAATTTACTGGGAGGTCCTTCAGAGCTCTACCCTTGGAAGGGATTAAGACAGTGGAAGGGATAAAGATAGTTTTCAAGGGTCTCTAGTTAGTTCCAGAGAGAGGCTTAGAACTGACAGAGGCTCTGACATCCTGTCTGGCAATGTGATCTCTTTTTCTTACCTGATACTCCCACCATTATGATGCTATCTGTCATCATGTCTTCACCAGAGCCCGGCTGATGCTGTTGCCATGCCTTTGAACCTTCAAAACTGTGAACTTTTTTCTTTATAAAGTACTTAGCCTCAGGCATTGCAGTATGGTAACAAAAAACTAGTACAATTTGTTATAATACTTAGTCTCATCCCCAAGACACAATACCTGACACTCACAACGGAAAGGTTTATTTTTGCTTACAGTTTGTAGACATTTTAGATCATAGTCAACTGGCTCCAAGGCAGCGTGCCATGACAGAGGGGCCTGGGAGACAGAGAACTCAAGACAGGAGGGAGCGAAATAGATCCTTCCAAGTCACATCCCCAGTGACCCACCTCCTCCACACAGGCTTCACCTCTGAAACCACAATTAGTTATGAACTCTTCAGTGGACTAATCCACTGCTGAGTATCCCACCCCCATGATCCAGTCACCTCCCAAAAGCCCCACCTGTGAGAGTGATGAGGCTTTGGGGGGGGGTCATCCAGATATAAACTATACAAGTATTTGTGCTTTCTATTTCTTCTGGAGTCACTTATTATTTTTATTATTATTTTTTTTTTTTGGTACTGGTAATTGAACTCAGGACCTTGCACTTGTGAGGCAGGCTAAATCCCTAGCCCTGGAGTCACTTTTCTTTTTTTAATTAATTAGTTTATTCATGTGCTAAATTAAACATGCACTATCAGTGATAATATTTGATACGGGATTACAATATCTGTGGTTCTATTTAATCTTCATAACAATTTTGTGAAGACAAGATTACCAACTCCAGGCTATAGGCAGGAAAATGAGCTCTTCAACTAATTAGTGTGAAAATCCAGGCTAATGTACAAGTTGTCCAAGTATTTCTTCTGACAAGGTTACTGTCATGCTTGCCCTATCTATAATATTCCCCCCTCTGAAGAAGTACCTGTAACTGCTGTGATGGGGTAAAGGGCAAAGACAGGTCTGGCTACTTTGGCTGAAGAGGGTCGTAGTTGTGATCAGTGGTTACAGTTACTCTACAGAGAGTCTATCTAAAGGCCCTCAACAGGTGCCAGGCATTGTCATCTTGGTAGTCATATAGCTTTGAATATGTCCATCTTAGTATGGAATAGTCTTTTGGTCAAACACCTACATCTGATCCCAAGACATTAAATGACATAAAGAAAACTCTTTATTTGTTATCCTTTAGTAGGATGCCATCTCCAACCAGTAATCTCGGTGGGACCTCCAAAATGATACAGGGGAAGAGATGTAACTCCCAAACCTACTAGATATCTGAAATGCGAGTTTGTGATCTCTAAAATCAAAGAATGAATTCCAGGAACAACAGAGGTTAAGAGTAGGAAAAATTTATTGGGAGAAAGAAAGCTTCTGCCTAAGAGAGACAGAAGGGGGATCGGAAAGTGGGTTGCCCCTGGAGTCACTTTTAATAAAAATATTTTTATAGAAATCTGTCAATGTTGAGTAAGTTTTAAGTAGAATTATGTTATTTTAAAAATAAGGGCTGATCAGGACTGGGGATTTAAAAATCAGGATCAGTGGTTCTGCCACCTGCCTTGGAAGTGCAAGGTCCCAAGTTCGAACCCTGGTACCAAAAAAAATATATGTATAAATAAGGGCTGATCATGATTGAATTTAAATTATAAATATTTTTGCCCTATTTCTTTTTCTTGCTGAATCTTAAAAGGGTATTATTTTTGTTAGTTTTTCTTCTCTTTTTTGTTGATGCCTGCTGGGATCTTTACTATTATCTTTCTAATTTTCTAGGAGTTTAGTTTGTCCTTTATCCACTTTTAAAGTTAGATATATAATGCTTTCATTTTTATCCTTGTTTTCTACTATAAACATTTAAGGCAATAAATGTTTTCTGCTATAAATTCTATTTTTAATATGTCTTTTAAAATATAACATTTCTAACAGCAGTACTTTTTAACATCAGCTTTAGAAGCAATAAAATTCCTTTTTAAACATAATTCCTAATAAAAATATTTCTTTTAACATAAGTACTATTCCTAGCAAAGGAATCTCAGTTCTCAACCTCTGTGACACTTCCTTTTCCCCTCCATTTCATCCTTACTTTATTTAGTTTTGGGGCTTTTAAAATTCCTTGCTTGCTGGGTATGGTGGCGCACACCTGTAATCTCAGCACTCAGGAAGCTGAGGCAAGAGGATTGCCACAAGTTTGAGGCCAACCTGGACAACACAGTAAGACCCTGTCTCAAAAAACTAATAAAATAAGATAAAATAAAATTCCTTGCTTATGGGAAAGTTCAACAACGTGATTTAAAAATGTTTTCCTAGGGCCGGGATTTAGCTTAGTGTTTCGGGCGCCTGCCTTGCAAGCGCAAGGTCTCAAGTTCGATCCCTGGTACCCCCCCCCAAAAAAAAAACAAAATAAAAATGTTTTCTACAGCATTTTAGCTTCAACCTGAATGGCCATACAAGCTTTTTATTTTTTTATTTTTATTTTTGTTTTTGGTGTGGAGGATTGAAACCAAGGCACCACCAAGCTGTATCTCCAGCTCGTGTTTTATTTTCTTGGTGTTTTTTTGAGCCTATAGGTACATTACAATTATTTTAAATTTATCTACTACGGGGCCGGGGATTTAGCTCAGCGGTGCCACTGCCTGCCTCACAAGCGCAAGGTCCTGAGTTTGATCCCCGGTACCAAAAAAAAAAAAAAAAAAGCATTAAATTTATCTACTATGTAGCTCTGTTTTAGCAAGAGAACTCATGGTTCATATCGCTCAAGTTTTTTGTTTTTTTTTTGATACCGGGGATCGAACTCCGGTCCTTGCACTTGTGCAGCAGGCGGCGAAACCGCTGTGCTAAATTCCTGGCCCAATTGCTCGAGTTACTATGAGGTGAGTATGTCTATGGTTTCTAACGAGAATCACATGGTTTTGGTCCTTGCCATCTAGAATGTTTATAATCCAAGAGTTAAACCCTGAGGAGGATGCACATGCAGAAGAGCAAAATAATGGTACGTGAACACTTAAATTCTTCATTTATAGGATTGTGCAAATAAAAAAATTGAGGATATAGTCATTTTGGAGATGAAAATATGTAGTGAGGGTTAGTGACAAGCTCTGACACAGGCAAAGCATGGGAAGGTGTTCAGAAAACACTTTTCTGAATAATCTGAGATGCTGTAGGGAAATTTATGGGGATTTTGACTGCAATCATCCAGAATGTGGTTTTACTGCAAGTGCTGGGACTACGTTCCTTTTCTTGAAGATATGCTTCTAGTCTTTACACCTTGCTGTCCTCTTAGGCTCCAAGCCTGTCTGTACAGCCCTATGTAACCCATGGGGAAGTGGCCTTCTCCAGGCTTCTTGACATCACAGAATAGCTAACTGGGATAATAAGAATGTTTGTAGAGTAATTCATATTTCTACACTGTCACTTATAACTTCCTTCTCAATGGGTCTGTAAAAGACTCTGGACTTTTGCCCTTTGCTTTTCTTATTCTGGAGTTGAAGTGTACAAAAACAGCTTCCTCCCACAGTCCCCAGCAATTAACACAGAACAATAGGTGTCTGCTTACCTTAAGTGAGACCATTTCCCATTGGTCAACTGGCTGTGAAGTTAGCATGTTCCAGCAGTGGAATTTAGTTTAGTTTAGTTTTGTTTTGTTTTTGGTACCGGGGATCAAACTTGGGTCCTTGTGCTTGTGAGGCAGGCGGCGGAACCACTGAGCTAAATCCCTGGCCCCTGGAATTTAGTTTTTAAACAGCATTTTCCAGGGAGAGGGAGTGGGAGGAAGTCAGTTTGTTCATCGTGTTTTGCATCTGCAATGGCTGCCCACACTGTCTTTTTGCTGTCTTGTCAATGCTATTCACAAAAATTCTCTTACATGGAACAGTAATGGCTTTTTCCTTGCACTCCTATTGATTGTCTGCAGATCAGTATAACTCTGAGCCATTATAATCCCCACATGCCAGGAGAGAAAGTCCAGAGTGTAGTTGTTCTGGAACAACCTGGTCCCAGGCCTAGAGGACCAGCTCCAAGGTGCTGTGAGACTGAAGAAAGAGAGGTAGACAGATCTAGAGTAACGCAGAGTGGAGTTTATTGGGGGATTTACAGAAACATGGTCCTGGGGAGCAGCAAGAGTAGTTAAATCCCCACAGTTTGGATCAGTATTTATGGATTAGAACAAAAATGACTTCTTCCTGGCTGAAATGAACTTGGTTATTTTAAGATAATATCAGTCAGTTCCATCCCTGGAGCTAGGGTCCAATTGCAAAGGTCTGTTTGCCACTTTAATGGTTTTGTCTATTTATAGTTTGCTGGGAAGGTATGCAGAAAAGACCAGCTAGGGTCATTCCAGGGCAGTCATAATGGTTACCTCTGAAGATGGTAGCAGTTATGTCAAACTGAATCTATGTATTAGTGGACCAAAGGTTTGATTATTGGTGCAGGATGAAGTTCTGCTCATTCTCTCTTTAGAGGAGAGGTAGGTTCTCCCAAAAGTCCCTTTTTAGGTTGAATAGAAATTAAGAACTGGTGTTTCATTGGTGGGCTCCAGGCCTTGATTAATTTGCTCTCATTTCTTTGGCTGTTCTGTGTTTTCACCTTAAACGTTATAGATAATGGACATATTTCTTGGTCTCATAATGTGGTACAGAAAGGTTGTAGGTTTTGAGAATTTAGAGAATTATCAGTTGTACTCCTAAAAGAGTGTTCCAAGCACAGTATTACAAAAATAGAAAGTTAATGAATGGCTTTTCAAATTGTGCCTCCATTGTCAATTGAATTTCTATAGCAATTGTATTGGTAGAGTTTATGGAGACTCCAAAATGTGTCACCAAGGATTGAAGGATTTTCAGACTGTATTTTTCTAGAGTTTAGCAGTTTAATTATATACATCTATCTGTATTCCACAAATTTCTAATCTACAAATAAATACCTTCTTTGAAGCTGGAAAATCTACTTCCCTACAATTAGAGCAGCATTTTAGTTTCTGGTCTGTCAGGCATCCATTTCTTTCAGTGGTTTTAGAACTAAACTGTTAAGTAATGTACAGAAAGCATTGTATACTATGAAGCACAATGAAAGTTACTTTTATTGTCTTTATATTCATTCACCTTTTGGATGTTTCTGACATTTTCATAACTGTATATCCCATTTTCAAATACTGTATAACATTCTGAAGCAAACATACTTCATAGATTTTATCTATGTTTTATGTCCCTCAGTAGTTTGTTTTTTTTTGGTACTAGGGATCGAACTTGGGTCCTTGCGCTTACGCAGCATCCCTCAGTAGTTTATATCATGGCCTCAGGAATTAGAATGTGAGGCTTTGAATCTTGGCTCAGCCATTTTCCAGCAGTTTAATTGGGGTCAAATTACTTAATCTCACCTTGCCTCACCTTCCTTGCCATTAAAATAGTGATATTAATAATAGTACCTACTTCAGAGCATTGTTGCAATAGAATGTTGAATAAACGTCTGTTACACAATCAAAAGACAGACTATTTTAATGTATTACCACTTTTGTGAACTCTGGCTCTGGAAGCAATAATAATAAACTTTTGGTCACAAAAGATTTAGTAGTCCAAAGGAGCCGCAGGAGAGGACACTTCAACTAAATGTAACATGGTATTCTACGTGGGATTCTGCAACTGGAAAGGGACATTAGGAGGAGACTAAGGGAATCAGTGCAAAATATGGACTTTGGTTATTTTTTAAAAGTAATAAGACTAGGAAAATAAAATGTTTTCTGTTTTAAAATATCCCATTCCTCTGTCAGGAAATTTTAACCTTTTTCTTTTCAATCTGAAGGCTTGATCATTTTAGACTAAAATGAACTGACAACAGATAATCTAGGGAAAAGAACATGCAAATTTGGTGCTCACCTAAACACTAGGAGCTATTCACATTCGGTATGAGACCCAGAGAAAGGCAGGGTGGCTACACTTTAGACTGGGCTAAAGAGAGCAACAGAGATTTGGGCATCTGGGGAAAGGGAGCCGGCAGAAGAAGGGGCCACGGAGGAAGGTACACAGCAGGTAAGAACTGGCTTGCTATGCAGATGAAGTCCCCAAATAAGGGCCACTTGTGTTCATCTCCTGGGCCGTGTCAGAATCCCAGACTTTTTTGTGTGTGCAGAGACCTTTTCTGGGCAGAAAGGAAGGTACCAGATAGAACATCCACTGGCTGTTTACTTCAGTAATGGAGATTTCCATCATACGTACAAATTTCCTTATAAAAGGGCAACCTTTCAGAGTTCATCTTCTGCCTGCACAGGTCTGCAGTTTCAGTGTGTTTGAGGATAGCAAAATTTAAGGTCCCACATTGTTGAAAATAGAGAATTGGTAAAGCATAAATAGAAGCTGTCCCCTTTTCAAAGATGACCACTCTAAGTGGTTTGGGGTACATCATCCTAATTGCATCATTTGTATTTATCTTTGTAATATTTGATCTATTTATTTACTCATTGAACAGATGGGATCATGTGCAGAACAGTTAATGTAGACACCCCCTCCAACACTGTATCATCTCCATCACTGCAGTCTCTAGTCCAGAGCTGGTCAGCTGGTTATTGGGTGCCAGTCCATGAGAGAATAAGGTACACTGGACCCTCGAGTTATGGCCAACCTGACATAGGAACAACTTGGGTTACGTCCAGAATTTTAGTTTTAACCTATGACCAAAGTCTTGATTACAGCCTGAATGCCGGCCACTTGTGCTTCCAGATGGTGTCAGATACAGATTTAACCTTGAAGGAGTTCTGGAAGAAACGTGACAGCATCCTTTCCTGTGTGGGGTTAATTGAGAAATCCTGGGCCAGTGCCTCTCTAAGGACACTGAGATCTGCCTGTATACAGGATAGAGACTTTGAAGCTGTGTAGAGCAGCCTGAGCCTTCAATTGACCAACTTGAGTTACAACCAGCCCTCGAGAATGAATTAAGTTCATAAGAGAAGGGTCTACTGTAAATCGTGATGCTGCTTCCTTTATCCAGAAAGTCTTGCTACAAATCATTGTCAGCTATACCAAACAATACTTGGTGATATGATGCTTTAGATTCTCATTCAAGCTCTTCATCTCAATGGAAATTGGTAACAAACAGTTCGTGACCTTTGTATGAGTGGTACTGGTTTGCACCCCTCCATATAGATACAGGAGCTGACTTATCCATTTAGTGGCTATTACTGTTTCTTGTTCTTTATTTAGAATCAAGGTTGTCTCTCACATGTACTAGTGTCAGTGCTCACCAATAGCCATCTTTGTATTTTAATCTGCATCAGTTTCAGGGATCAGATTGTTTTTGGAGAGGTGACATGGTGTAGAGATTGAGATCTTGGATAAACCCAATTCAAACTACGGCTATTCTGGAGCATCAGATTTTTGGTTCTTTGGATTTTTATTTGTTTGTTTTTGTTTTGCATTACTGGGTATTGAAGCCAGGGTCTTTACACTAAGATACATGCCTTTCCCTTTTTATTTTTATTTTGAGATGGAGTCTTGCTAAGTTACTAAGTTGTGCAGGATGTGCTTGAACTTGTGATCCTCCTGCTTCAGCCTCCCAGAGTGCTGGGATTACAGGAGTGTGCCACCACACCTAGCTTGGGGCCTCAGATTTTTAATCTAAAAATGAGTGTGATGAGTGCATCTATTTGTTTGTTTGTTTGTTTGTTTGTTTTTGAGGCAGGGTCTCATCTCCCTTTGTAGTTCAGGCTGGCCCTGAACTCACTATGTAGCCCAGGCTGGCCTCAAACTCACAGCGATCCTCCTGCCTCAGCCTCCCACGTGCTGGGATCACAGGTATGCGCTACCATGCCTGGCTAGAGTGCATCTATTTTATGATTACTGTGAGTAGTATTAAAGATCATATTGCTAATATATGGGGTCCAAGGCAGTCTCCCTAAAAAGGAGATGGAGACCTCAGCTCTCCCCCACCTACAGAGTAGGTTCTTGACTGCTTTTAGAAGAGAATTACAAGATTCATCACTGAAGGGCATAAACAGGTTTATCAGAGAGAGTTACACAAGTACATACACACTCGGAAAATAGAGCGCAGGTTCTCAAGAAAGAGGCATGTGATGGTCTGGGGCTGGGAGTATTTATGTATTTGGGTGGTGTTCTCAGAACAGATCAGCTAGGAGAGCCATGGAGAACCTTTTAGAGGTTTCGATGGTACAAACAGCCGACTGCTGCACAGGTGCTGAAGGTTCGCCACCACAAGTCAAGGATGTGTATTTCTAGTGTCTGTCTGTTAGCCCTATGGGCTAGGTTAGGATGCAAATCATTTGTATGTGTTTGAAGATCAGAGATACGGTATTGGGTAATAGTGTTGTTTCCTGAGGGTAGGAGGCTGTGAATCTGTGGATCTCTTCTATCAGGGGAAGAACACAGGCTCAGTTGACTGGTAAAAAGCATGGCCCCAATTTTGCAGGCTTTTCTTATCTTATTAAGACTTAGTTAATTTGTGTGTGTTTCCTGAAAGTGGGAAAAAAGCACTGTAACTTTCGGTAACTTTGAGTCTTGGAGCTGTAGGTTTCTTAAAAGTAAAATTTAAAAACTATGATTTTCCTTCTCTCCTATTTTTTTTCTTCTCTCCCACTGTAATATTTTTAAAGAGTTTAGCACTGTTTTGCCATTTAAGAAGGGCTCAATAACACTGAGCTGCAATAATATCACTATTATCAGACACTGTGGTCCAAATGAGTGACAGTTTATTTCTGAAATAACTTAAAACTTATTTCCAAAGAGGTTGATATTTATTTAACAGATTTAAACCTTACAAAGCAAACACCAAAAATTTAGATTTTAATGGTTCTGTAGAAGAGTAGTGAGAGACATTTAGCCTATCACCTTAAGCTATAGTGAGCCCAGTTTTGGTTTGTTTGTTTTTTTGTGGTGGTACTGGGGATTGAACCCAGGGTCTACACACAAAGCTACATCCACAGAACCCCCCCAACCCTTTTCAATGTTTTTATTTTGGTAAATTGCCCAGGCTGAGCTGGCAGGATCCTCCTGTCTCAGCCTCCCAGAGTGCTGGAATTACAGGAGTGTGCCTGCCATCACACCCAGCTTGAGCCTAATGAGTTGTGTTGGTAGATTTTAAGCCACAGAGGTATAATTTGTTACCACTTCTTACATCATTGTTGTTAGAGAGCCTCCAGGGATAGTGAAATCTATTTTCTGTATGTGTATGATTGCAGCTGTATATGTAGATCTCCCTGAGTTGTTCATTAGGGTTTCCAAAAATAAATCATCTGTCAAACAAATGAACAGAATGCTTAATTATTCCATTTGTCTGTCAAAGCCATCAACTTCTCTTTTGCTTCCCAGTAGAATATGTATGTATGGTGTCCTAGTACATTTAGTTTTGCTGCAACAGAATAAGCATAGACTGGGTCATTTATAAAACATGTAAATGTCACAGTTTTGGAGGCTGAAAAGTCCAAGATGAAGGGCCTGGAATCTAATGAGGGCTTTCTTGGTGCCCTAGCCCATGGTAGAAGAGCAAAGAGAAAGTGTGGGCTGAGAGGAGAGTGTGCAAGCACATTTACAAGCAGGTGAGTGGAAATCAAACTTAACCTTTCCTAAGAAGCTCACTCCAGCCGTAAACCATTCTCATGATGAAGACATACATACATGCATTCAGGAAGGTAGAACCCTCAGGGACCAATCATCCCTACAGGTTCTACTCTTAATGCTTGCACTGGGGATAAAGCTTCCAACACATGCTTTCTGGGGCACACATTCAAACAGTAGCATGCAGTGTGTATATACACCTGTGCTGTGTGGGTATAGTTCTTCCTTTCCTTTGAGCGGGGCAGGAACACCCAAGTCAGACACTCATTAGATATCTTTGATAGCAGCTTATTCTCCTTTGGCTTCCTTAATGTAAGTCTGATATTTTTTTCCATGTTTACCTCTAGGTATTCATTGTGCTAGTACCTTTGTAATTTTATTGTCTTCCTAAGAATAAATCAGAAAAAATCTTGGGTTTGGTCTGGTATTTGTGATCTGATGCAAAATGTGTGCTGTGTATGAACATTTGATAGTTATAATATGAATGTTACCTGGAGGTTATTGCTGTTACTGTCTTCAGTACCACCAGCTCACAATTACTGTATATTCTTTTTAAAGGAGGTTATCTTGGGATCACATTGCAGGTGGGGAAAGTGAAATTCAGAACTTAGAAGCTGGGTAGTTTCTCCAAGGTCACAGGACTATGAAATTGTGGAGCCACCAGGTTTAGTCCTATGCCCCAACCATCCTGGAGGTGGGTAAGGACACCACCTTACAAAATGTAAAATGCTTTAACTGTATGTCATGCTTATTTTCTATAAACCTGCAGAAATAAAACCAAAAATGAGGAAGAATGATTGCCATCTTTATCTTAACGTTTATATTAATTCAGATGGAAGATTGTCTTTATTGTTGTCCAACAATTATGTGGTAACATTGAGTTGTTTGTTAGCTCATTACAGTACAACATCTGTGGATCTTGAGGAGTCTCTTTATGTACCTTTAGTAAGGGCATCTTGGAGCTGGGGATGTAGCTCAGTGGTAGAGCATGTGGTAGCATGGTTAGTGTGCTTCAGGTCCAGATTTGATCCTCGGGACTGAAGAAAAAAGGAAGAGAGGGAGGGAGGAGTAAAGAAAGAAGAGCACTTTGGGGAAAAGTATTTAACAAGTCATAAACTGGAATGAATAGCTGGAATTAGTGCTCCACTCCTGGGGCTACTAAGAATCACTACCTGGGCTCCTAGGTCACTGGCCAACAAACTTTTCTAGTTTTCAAAAAAAAAAAAAAGAAGAAGAGTCCTCTCCCTATCTGGATTTTTGGCAGGGTGGTGGTGGTGGTGTGGCATTGTATCTTTTTAGCTGGTTCTCTTGTTCCTCTTTGCATGGTGCCAGGACTTCAGGTAGAACCACTTATACACATCGGAATAACCTGAAGAGTTTGTTTAAGTGCTTCAGGGCCTCACCCAGAGACTGAGAGTTTGTACTTCTGACAGGTCTGCAGTGATGAGTCACTGGGTTAGAGACCACACTTTGGGAACCATTGCTGTAAAAATCAAGGCAATTTTGTGGTTTCCTTTGGTTAGCCAGTTTAGATGCTAGTTTCCCTCCCAGTTTCCCTAAAATCTTTACCTTTCTTTTTTTTAACAGTTCCCCTCAGTTCTTGTAAATGATATCCAATCATAGTAATTTAAACTAAGATTATAGAAAATGCATGCATCTTCCTGCCTCTTGCTTTGCTTTTTCCTCTCCATTTTCATATTTTGTCACTTCCTCAAATTATAAAGAGCCTTTTCACATCACACGTGACTAAGCTGAAAACTAAAGTGGGAACAAGATGAGCACTTGAGGAATAAAGGTTCAATTTCCCTTTAAATCTACATGTGCATTCGAACTAAGCAAAAGGAACACAGGGCAATCAATATACATGCCTTAGGAGACCTCCATTACCATGCTTTGGTTTCCTACCATCACCAGCAACTCTTGGAATATCAACAGACTTGACACCCAACTCTGGAACACCTCAAGTACCAGTACTTTGTGGGTTGTGACTATTCAAGGTATATAAGAACAGTTTTTCTATAGACAGGAAATTTTATTATATTTCCACGAAAGCATTTATTTGATGTTTTTAATTTTTTTATTTTCTAAGAAGAAATGTTTATTTCAGCTCACAGTTTGTAGAGGTTTAAGTACATAGTTGGCTGACTCAGGCAAGGTGGCATGGCAGAGGGGCATCACAGAGGAAAAACAGAACATGGTGTGGCAGACAGAAAACAGTCTTGGTTTGTTTTTTAAATCCTACTTCCACTACCACTTTATAAAGGTGCTTTAGCATGGTATGTTAGTTACCTTTCTGTTAGTGGGACAAAATACCTGACAGGTACAACTGAAAAGACAAAAGATTTATTTTGGCTCATGATTTCAAAGACTTCAGTCCATGGTCAGCTAGCTCCAAGGCAGAACCATCACGGCAGAAGGATATGGTGGAAGGAAACTGCTCATGTCATGGTATCCAGGAAGCAGACAGGTCAAGGAGAGAGCTAGAGCAGAAGAAGCCAGTGGCCAGATACAGTCTCCAAGGTCGCACCCTCACATCCCACCCAGACACACTTCCGAGTGTGTTTTACTAATCTAGGCATCTCAAGCCAGTCAAGGTGATGGTTAAGATTCATCATCATACATGGGAACTATTATGTATGTGAGGATTAGAATCTCAAGTCAGACAACAAGGAGAAAACTTTAACAAAATCACCTTTGAACATCCTCAAATCAGCTGAGTGCAGTGATGCATGTCTGTAGTCCTATCTACTGTGGAAGCTAAGACAAAAGGATTGCTTGAAACCAGGACATAGCAAGACCCTATGTCAAAAAGAAAAAAAAGGAAAACCCCCAAGTCACCAAGAATTGAATGCATGAAAGCTCAAAAGCCAGAAATTAACTTATGTCCCTCTTTACTTTTATGCTATGGCTTCATACTTCCATATGGTCAAGGTCCACTTGAAAGAGGAAATGGATGTTGGAGAAAATAAGATTTTTCCTTTCAACCTTTCCAAGTAAACATAGGCATGTAGTTAAATTGCAGTAAGTGAAAGGTACTTGTAATACGACTCCCTTATATTGTTCAAATAGTTGAAGCATTTGATTCTGGGCCACTGACAGAATTTTTTAAAAATCATGCTAGATTTAAATATTGATCCATTCATTCAACAAACAGCTATTGAACACCTCCTTTATCAAACTTAGGCTCTTTAAGTCACCTGATTTGGTTTATAGTAGTAGCTCAGGCAGTATTTATTGGATGAAAAATTAATGAACAGTCAGGTATGATGGTGGACACTTGGCAATCCCAGCACCTGGAAGGCTGAGGCAGGAGGATTGCCTTGAGTTTGTTGCCATCCTGGGCCTACATAGTGAGACTCTGTCTCAAAAAAGAAAAAGAAAAATTAGTGAAAAAGTCCATGTCTTTTTGTGGTTCATGTCCCAACTTTAAAGATGGAGAAATAACGATTAACTGTGTAACGTGTTTTAAGTTTCTTACATTTATGCAAACAGTGTGGAGGAAGAAATTAGTTCTGTGTGGGGGAGTGTGATAGACTCATGAGAGAGACATTTGAGCTAGACTTTGATGGATGAGTAGGAGTTTTCCAAGACAGGAAGAGCATTCGAGGTAAAGAGGAGGATCCGCCAATGATTCTAATATACTTGCTTTTCAGGGATTAAATGCCCTGAGCTGAGGTATAATAGCTAACAGTTATTTGGTGTGCATGATGCACCTGGTAGTGTAAGTGCACTTTACATGTGAAGTAGGCACTACTAACTCCATATTCCAGTTTAGAAAATAATTGAAGGTTTAATTTTCCAGAGATGGCATTGCTGGTGAGATGACAACCCTTATGGTATCTGTGTAAGAAGTTTTAGACTTTGGGCCAGTGGCACCGTGCCTGCCTGGCAAGTGCAAAGTCCTGAGTTTGATCCCTGGTACAGGGAAGAGGAGGCAGTTTAGATTTTGTGCACAGTGGGGAGCCATTGAGGTGGATGTAGTCAGATGTGGGTGTTACAGGGTAAATTTAGAAACTGTGAGTGAAGGGAGGTCAGTTCAGACATCTTATACTTTTCAGTAACTTCTTGGAGGTTTCAATTCCATTCTTGATTTTGGGAGGAGAAACCTTGAGGGGTACAAAGAAGACGGGAGAGATGGAATCAAGAGGCTTGACCCAGGGAAGTAGAACTGACTATCGGGTTTACAAAATGGTGATGTGCTGGAAGGAAATGGTATCTACCAACCTTGTGTGGGTTTTGGTGCATATATGTATTATCTAAACTACAGAAGCAGATTAGTATGTGTATATGATTTATAAATACAGAATTGGATGCACATCGAAATTATACTCACTTTTATGGGGTACACCATCAAAACAGTTTGGAGGTACCAATCCAAGTGTAGCTGAGAGATGTATCATTGCCCAGTGGTCAAAGGGGTAAGAAAGATTAAATAGGTGAGGTGGTGACCTGTACTTGTACTTCTGTAGGTGACAGTTTTCTTTCTTACTTTTTGAATCAGGTTTTTGTATTTTGGAATAACCCCAAAACATTAAACTTAGGATAAAGGTACTAAGGAGGAACAAGGTGATCCATTCTTGTTGTTGTTCTTTTGTTTTGTTTTATTTTGTTTTGTTTTTTGGGTGCTGGGGATTGAACTCAGGACCTCACACTTGCCAGGCAGGTGCTGTACCACTGAGCTACATCCCTAGTGGGCCCTAAACCTGTTCCATTCTTATGGGAAAGATTGGGTCCTGACCACTTCTTAGAATTGGAGAATATTGGAAGTAGAATAGGCATTAAAATGCCTCCTTCTTGCTACACTTGCAGAATCTCAGAACATAATCATCTGGCTTTTGCTTGAACCCAATTCACAAAAAAGTTGAGACAGATGTTAATTGGTAGAGTTCTTCCACTTAAAAGGTACAATTTACGTCCCCCACATGCAACTTCTACACTTTTCCTCCCCTTAGTTACAGAACCAGTGACCCTATCCATGGTGCTGTACAGTTTTTCAAGGCTCCCCTCCGTGCAGTCACATTGGATGCTAACAACTCCTCTATGGAGTGGGTAGGCATATATTTGCTTTGATTAAATACATAAGGCATTTGGAGATTATGGTCCAGCTGATGAGCATTCTAGTTCTTTAACACACCAACATTTGTCATTCACAATTTGCATGTTCTATAGAGAAAGTATTGTAGCACCAGGAGCCAGCTGACCTGAGTTTCAATTCTGGTTCTACCACTTTCTAGTAACAAGAGCTTGGGTAAGTTATATTGTCTCTCTGAGCTGCAGTTTCTCATTTATCTATGAAATAGGAATAAGGTTTTCCTCCTCTGAGCCCTATTGGGATATTCATTGTACTTCATTGTAAATGTTTAGCTTATGTTAAGTGTGCAATGAATGTGCATGTCTTACCTTTCCTATCCTGGTTCAAATTTTTAAACTCTTTGGGCAGGGCCGGGGATTTAGCTCAGTGGTTCCACCGCCTACCTTGCAAGCACAAAGAACCAAGTTCGATCCCCAGTACCAAAAATAAAAAACAAAAAACTTTAAACTCTTTGGGCAGTATGAGGTTTATTTATTTATTTATTTTTATTTTTTGAGGTTTATTTTTGTTAAATTTTCTTTTTTTGGGGGGTACCGGGCATCGAACTCGGGCCCTTATGCTTGCGAGGCAGGAGGCGGAATCACTGAGCTAAACCCCTGGGCCTTTGTTAAATTTTCTATCAGAGGTTCAGTGCCATTGTATCAGTCTAAAAAGGTTACTTTGGAACTTAATTCTATCACTTATCTTTTAGATGTTCCATAATCATGAATATCATATTGATTTTGAAAAGCTAAGAAGTGTATTTATTTCAGAAGTCATGAAAAGGTGTATTATCAGAAACTTAAGCTATTTCCATTTTAAGAAAATTGACTCTATTAATAAATATTAATTTGATATGACACGAAATAGGTCACCTTACTGCCATGTGACTACATTGGTACTAAATGAGAAGGAATGAGGCTAGATTTTCTTTTTAATTTGGAATTTTTCCTTCATGGAATGATGTGATGATTTGGAATTAAGCGTTTGAAGAAGGAGCTCTTCCAGTCTTCCAGTGGAGTCTCTTTCATCCCTTCATTCTTCTGTTCTGTCTGAAAGGAAAATACATTATTTTCAGCATGAGAAATCTGCCACTTTGAGGCAGATTTTAAGTCTTGATTGAAGTGAAGGCCCTTTGATACTTTCTAGCTAACGTTTAAGTGTGTATTTAGTCTGCCAGATTGAGTTTTCTAAGGACTCAGATCCAGTCAGAATTTCTTGCTGTTACTGGCACATGGCTCAGTTCCTGGTATTTGTAATGAAATCGTGCCTGTTGACTGAATGAAATGTTACTGGTTGCTATATCTGTTGAAATTTAGTGCATGTGAGTTTTTGGGTACATCTTGGGCATTTACTGTGATTCTTTTAGTCAGATAAATACATGCCAGGTAAAATATATAAATTAAGAAAAAAAATAAATTTCTTCTTTTTTTACAGAATTTTTTTGACTACCTTCCTCAGTATAGACAGTGGCAATATGTATGGCTGTGTGTATGTGCCTTAAGATCTTTTCATATATTCTTTTCAATTTTTGTCTAATATCAACATTTCTTCAAAGATGAAATCTTTTGTCATTGTTTGTTTTCAAATTTTTCCCCAGTATCCATTTTCTAGCAGCTTCCTTGGCTCTTGAGGGACATTAAGCATGGAAGAACTGAAGACCAGACACAATGTGGGTAAGGGTATCTCCACTTATGATCCTGGTGTTTTTCCAAAAGTAGTACTGAATCATTTGGGAATGATGGATTACAAATTCTATATCTTTCTCATGTCCATAGTGCAGTTGCTTATGTGTCCTAATTTTTGTTAGGATAAGTTCTCTGGTAAATGCTCTACTGTTAAATTTTAGTCACTGTTTCTAAAGCAGTGTGTTCTGTATGCTGAATCACTGATCTTTCCATTTTCTTCCACCATTTTGGTATTTAGATGCCTCAACATCAGTCTAATCTAAAGGGGAAAAAATTCCTAACGTCCTGACTTCCGGCAGAAAGTATTTGCATTAGAGAATTCCAATTTTACTGATTCCTTTGTTCTAGAAAAAAAAATTCAAATATTTGCTACTTAAGTTTTTCTCTCTCTGTATCCCACTTAATGCAATAAACTGTCTTCTTTAAAAACATATTACATGTCATATAGCTGAGCAATTTTATGCACAGGTGGGCCACACACAGTGAGATGTGATTTTATATTTCTAGGGGAAATTTTTAAAAAGGATAATCTTTGATGCTGTTGAGGATGTGGTATGATAAACATAGTTTATCTCTGGGAGGGGAAGTGTAAATTGATGCCATATTTTTGGAGTGTAATTGGAACCTGTAATCTCACTTTTAGAAGTATATCCAAAGGCTGGGGCTATAGCTTAGTGGTAGAGTAGTTCAGTGGAAGAGCATGTGCTTAGCATAAGTGAGGCCCTGGGTTCAAGAATCCCAGCGCCACATACATGCACATGCAAAACAGTCAGAGATAGGAATAAGGATTTATGCATAAATGCATAGCAGTGTTCATCATTCACCATAGTTCTTTTTTTCATTCTTTCTTTCTTTTTTGAGATAGCTTCTTGCTATGTATTCTAGACTGGCCTTGAACTCAGTAAGTAGCCCGGGCTGGCCTCAAACTTGTGACAATCCTCCTTCCCCAGCCTCCTAAGTGGTGGGATTACAGGAGTGTTTCACCATGCCTGGCTCATCATACTTTTCTTAATGAAAATTATAAGCCACGTAAATATCCAAAAGTTAATAAATAATTAAATATGGTACATAAAAGTGCCAGAATATTATGATTATGGAACCATTAAAAATTATGACTTTGAATATTATTTTAGGACAAGGAAATTATTGGGCTATCCCATTAGGTGGGAAAAAATTAAACAGTGAATAAAATATGATATACACCAAAGTACTGTAATTCTTATTTCTGAGAAAATGAGATAAATAATTAAAAAATCTTCTTTGTATATTCTGGTATTTTCTTTAATAAGAATGTACTACATTGATGATTAAATGAATGAGTACATTTGAAATATTAGAGTGATGGGCCGGGGATTCAGCTCAGTGGTTCCATCACCTGCCTGGCAAGTGTGAGGTCCCAAGTTCGATCCCCGGTACTAAAAAACAAAATAAAACAAAATAAAATTAGAATGATACCTGCTACATTATCTTATAATAAGGAAAGTATTTTTAAAATCCACTCTAATTGTAATTATCTAACCATTTGTTTAATCTCTGTCTTCCATAGACTGTGGTTCTTAAAGATCATATCTGTCATATATGTACTAGCTCTGGCATCAAGCACGGTACTTCGCAAATAGTAAGTGCTCAGTCAGTATTTGTTTGGGCCCACAAAGACCAGATTTCTGATATTTTCTCTTATTATAGTTTCTTAGCAGGAAGAGTAGCAATGAGAAAGCTGTTAAAGTGTTAATGCTCCTAATTGAGAATTTTTGTGCTCTTATTAGTGTTGGAATGCATGTAAATGAAGAAACTGCAAGATGTTAAATGGTGTGTTGTTGGACCAGAAATGTATTTATTGATACATGTTTATTAAATATGTTTATTATATATATACTGGTATTGAGATCTCTTTTAAAATTTTTTCAAAAGTTATAGTTTTCAAAATTTAGAAAAAGAACTCAATAAATTTATGACAATAAAATTATGTCCACTATATGTCCACCACCTCCGACATCCTTTTGGACTAGGCCTAAGATTACAACGTTAAGCAAGAAAATGCACATTTTTAATAGCCTGGAAGGCATTTTGGTGAGATAACAGGAGCATATTTGGTTATGGAGCAGTCCATAATTCTATAAAAGGACATAATTTGAATCTGTAGCTGATTATAACTTTAAAAGTCCCTATAGTATACCAAGTTTCTTAATTGTAAATAGTTACTTCCTAAAGCTTGCCAATCACTATGAAGTAATGAAATGCAACAAGAATTACCGGCTGCTGTTTGTAAAATCAAATGATAAAATTCCCTTAATGAAAGTAATGTGCTGACTGTAGTATTTATTCTTCAAAACATAATGATCATGTGCATTGTTATCTCTGAGACAGCTTTGCAGAATATGTCTTAAATATACCAGAGGAAATCAAGAGTAATGTGCTTTTTCAAAGAAATGTGTGTTTATTTACACGAAACCAACACAAACAGTTTAAAGATCCCTTTAATAGAGATTTCAGTTTTATAGAGTTAAACTGGGAAGATTGATGAAATGGGAAAGCAACTGTCATTTTTGGAAATACAAGAAACTTAGAAGTACAAACTAAGAAACGCACTTGGGAAAAATACTAATATCATGAAACCTGGACTTTGTCAAATTCAAAAGACCTTGATATCTACTTCTTAGTGCTTTTTAGAGTCCTAGAAATAATGTTGAGATAGCATAGGATAGAAAAGAATAATCAGGAAGCCTAATGCAATCAAAACCTCATAGCCTGGTATGGGAAACAGCATTTGGCAAAGCCTGCTAAGCTACTGTAAATGAATGTTAATCATATTTTATCAGCCGCTTGTAATATCTTTATTACATAATTTGAATATTTATGACCCTGGAAATATGTTTAATGGTAAAATTACAGTGTTTATGGAACTCAAATTCCAGAAAGCATTCAACCTTTTGATGGAGAATTATGTTTAAATACTACAAAATTCAAGATGTTTCTGTCATTCAGGAGTAGTTTATACCCTGTGGGACAAGAATCTTTTCTGACTTAAAATGCTAGGACAAATGGAGTAATGTCTGCAAAAATTGACTTTAAAGGCAAACATGTGATTTAGATAATTTATTAGATCACTAACTACAGCAAAAATAGATACCAACTACAGCATTTTTAACTTTTTAGGGCCAGGTACACTTTAACTGTTTTTTCAATATACTTTATATTATTTTGGTTTACTGCATCCTTATCTGCTTGGACATTGTTAATGAACTTTTCTTTTCCTGTATGAACCACACTTAGGAATTGAACAGCTTCTGCTAAAGATCCCGTAATACTGAAAATGAAAATAATGGGTGGGAATGCCTCTTTAGTTTTGTAATCTGTACTTACATTTTCTGTGTATGTATTTTTGGGGAAACTTGAGTCTGCTTTCTTCTTTGCAAACTTAAACCCATAAAAAGATATTTTCCCCTTTGAAAGGATTTAAATGCGCTTGTTTTTCTGGAAAATATAATCTAATAGGAAAATACAGTTCATATTAGAACTCAAAAAGGCCTGTAATTAAGATGTGTCTCAGTTACATTTTTTTCTGTCTTTTGTTAAAATGGAAACAAGGACTCATTCCAGTAAATAAAATTGTTATGAAACATTGTTTTCAAAGTTGGAATAATGTTATGCCTATTTGGTTACTTTATTTTAGTTGTATAGGATATTAGCAGATTATCCTTTTGTATCATTTGAGTGCGGAATTTTTAAAACATTTCTCTTCTGAGGTTAATTTAGATGGGTGGTGGGTGGTATTTGTTAGGAGGGTGAGGTTGGGGGCCAGAATGTTGAAAACAAGTCCTAGACACAGCACTTATATAGCCTGTGTACTATCGTTCTAATCAGGTTAGCAAATCCCCGTCTGCCTCAGTCACCCCCCCTTCAGCCTCAGTCACCCCCCCTTCACGATATTGTCGGGAAACAGTGTTACCTGAGATCTTCACCAGTACCTGGAAAGTGTGGAAAATATATACCTGGAGTGATGATCTTGTAAGCTATTACTTGATGCTAGAACCTCTTTATGTTGTGAGATATTTCAAGCCCTTTGCCTTTCCACCATCCACTTTGGGAAGAATTAGCTGGTCAGGACACCTTCCTTTTATTTTAAAAAATTTCCTTCTCTTAGCATATTAATTAAAATTATTGTTATTTTTTAATGGTAGCAAAGTTTTATTAAAGTTAAGAAAATAAACAGGCTCTGCAGAGCGAATTTGGGCCAAGTGAAAGTAGGAAAAGAGGTATACCCTTCAGCGTGAGGGCAAGCCACCATGCCTGAAATTAATTTTAAAAAGCGTTTAATGGTTGCATATATTCTTACTTCTACTTATTCACCTTTGCTGAGGGGTGGGACAGATGCATGGTATTTGCAGTTCTTTCCGACCCTTGTGACGCCACTGTATTCTTGTCACTTATTCACGATCTGTGTCATTGCTCAGTGCATCATCACTCTTTTTACTTGAGCCAATCAGTTATCTTTTAGATGAAATAATAAAAAATATTTTATATTATACTCATTTGTTCATTATGCAACATTCTTCGCTTCATTCATGGATATGCAATTTTGAAACATATAATTTTTCTTTGAAGAATTTTTTTTTGAGTCATAGTCTCAAGGTGGCCTTAAACTCACTGTGTGGCTCAGGTTGGCTTCAAATTTAAAGCAATCCTCCTGCCTCAGCTTCCCAAGTGCTGGGATTACAAGCATATGCCACCACAACCAGCAGAATTTCTAACATTTCTTGCAGAAAAGTCTCACAATAAATTGGTTTTTTGTTTTTGTTTTTTGTTTTTGGTACCGGGTATCGAACTCGGGTCCTTGCACTTGCGCAGCAGGCTGCGAAACCACTGAGCTAAATCCCCGGCCCAATAAATTTGTTTTTTTAAATCACTATTTTTCTTTTTTTTTTTTTGGTACCGGGGATCGAACTGGGGTCCTTGCGCTTGCGCAGCAGGCGGCGAAACCACTGAGCTAAATCCCTGGCCCCACTATTTTTCTTTCACTTTTAAAGGGTAATTTTGTTGGATGTGTAATCCCAGTGAATTTGATGGGCAGGAATTGTTAAAATAGTGTGGGTTTGTTTTTTTTTTGGTACCGGGGATTGAACTTGGGACCTTTCGCTTGCGCAGCAGGCGCCAGAACCACTGAGCTAAAATCCCCGGCCTAAGGAATTGTTAAAATAGATTGCCAGGTTTTTCTAACACTTCTTCTTGCTTCCATGTTTTGCATGGAAAATCCACTATAATTTTTTTCTTTATGCTACTGGGGATTGAACCCAGGGCCTTCATACTGAGCTACATCCACAATCGTTTTAATTTTGCAAGCGTCTTGCTAAATTGCTAAAACTGGGCTCTTTCAACCATCCTGCCTCAGCCTCCCAGAGTGCTGGGATTACAGACATGAGCCATCATGACCAGCTCACTGTAATTTTTATCTTTGTTGCTTTATAGGTAAATTTCATCTGTCTCCTGTTAGCCTGGGTTCTGAACCTTGTATAAAGTGGAAACCATGCACAGACCAGCCCCCATGCAGTTAAAGTGAGGATTTATTACAGAGAAGCACAGCGAGCCACCACCTGAGGGCTTGCCAGGAGCAGAGCAGCCCCAGAGCAAGATCCCAGAGTTGGCCCCTCTGCAGACAGCGGAGCCCTAAACATAGGAGATGTTTCACTTTTATGAGACCTCAAAAAAATGCCAGGTTTTCTTTTTTTTTTTTCCTTCAGGAAGGGCTGGGGCTGGGACTGGGGCTGGCGCTGGGTGGAGTTTAGCTGCTTTGCACCTGAGTTTGGAAGCTTAGGGTCGGCAGATTCTGGGATCCCGGGCCAGCTGTGCCTGCACCGGCCTTTCTTATCTCAGGGAAAGGGAGGCCTGGAAGCTCATCCAGCCTGATTTACCTTCCCTGCTGGTCGATAACAGCTGCAGCGCCCTCAGTCTACCATCCACCGGTCTCAGTTCCTCCCCATCCTCCACCCCCTGCCCACCACGCATGCTCCCTCATTTCATTTTCTACAGCATGACTACAGCAAGCCACCGCACAGGGCCATTGAGGTGATTGTCCTGCTTGGAATTTTGTAGGCTTCCTGTAGCTGCTGTTTGGTGTCCATCTTTAATTTTCCAAGCTTCTAGGTCATGATCACATCAAACATGCTGCTCTTTTCTTCTCTTCCCATCCTGGAAGTTTCTGGCCCCCTGTCTTCTGGCCTTCTTCTCTTTTCTTCATGTGGCAGTCAACACTTGACCCGTCAAGGCTTCCTGCCTGTCAGTACCAGTATTTTAGGTCCTGTCTATCCTTTTGATTCTGTTTGGAGTCTGATGGGGAAGCAGAACTGCCCTGCGTCTCAGGACCCAGTCCTGGTGTGGCACTCTGAGCTATGCCTGGCTGTCCCAGACCTTCCCCCACTGAGCCTGGAGAAAGGCCTCTTTCCCCCGTCTGAAACCTTTCTCCTTGGATGGGAGGCCTCTATTATGGGAAATTTCACACTGATTCCTTTGCAGGAGGCAAGAAAGTCTTAGCCCTTCCTTTGAGAAGGAGGTGAGGTTGAAACCAGGAAGGTTGGGGCCAGGTCCGAGCCTTCCCTCTCTACCTCCAGCTGTTGGGTCATCAGGATTACACTGCAGGACCTCCTGGTCACCGCCACCAGCTAAGGCTGCAGGGCCCCGAGCCTGGTAAGCAGATTTCAGTCAGATTTTTGGGCTCAGCTCCTCTCTTGACTCAGTGCTCTCAGGAGTACAAGAAGAACCTGGATTCCCAGCTTATTCAGTGGTTTCCTGAGTAAGCATGGAAAGGGCAGGTTTAAATTCTTTACATTTTGGTTCTGAAACCCTGATTCAGCTTTTTATTTAAATTCTTTTTTCATATTACAAGAAATAATAGCATTTAACAGCTGAGAATTTGTCTATGTTATGGATGTACCATGAGTTATTATTGCCATATTTTCACCATTATAAACAATTATAACAGCATGTGATTGAGTGATCTACCTTGTATGACAGCTTTATAATCTGTATGTTTCTGCCGGATAACTTCCTGGAAGGTGTGTTGTCAAATGAAAGAGTAGTTGTGTTCATACTAATATAGGGCATATGATATAGGGATAATATAAGAGAAATATTATAAGAGAAATAATAATATAAGAGAAATATTAATAACTCCAACCTACTAGATGTCCATTACTCCAAGATCGTGTTCTCTAACATTGAAGAATGAATTCTAGGAACAATGGAGGTTAAGAGTGGGAAATATTTATTGAGAGAAAGATAGCTTCTAAGAGAGACAGAAGGGAGCCTGGAAAGTGGGCTGCCCTACACCTTTAAAAAGCTGACAGGGCCGGGGATTTAGTTTAGTGGTTTGGTCACCTACCTTGAAAGTGCAAGATCCAGAGTTTGATCCCCGGTACCAAAAAAAAAAAGCTTACATGAAAAGATACCATGAATGCAACTCAGACTCTTTGCCTATCTGATACCAATGCCAAAGAAGTTTTGCTGCACCAGATACTTGATCCTTAGACCTAAAGTGAAATTGGGCATTTGCTTATGGATGTCACGCTCTGTGCTGTGGGCTGCTTTAGTAGTATAAATCAGCAATCTGAAAACTTTTCTTGTAATGAGCCAAGGAGTAAATATTACAGGCTTTAGAGGCTATCCAGTCTCTGTCATGACTCTTCCACCATTGTTGCCAGGACTAGTCATGACAATGTGTAAACACATGGCATGCCAGGGTCCCAGTAAAAATGGAAGAGTTTGCTGAACCCTGGTGCAGAAAATTGAGAATATGTTGTCGTCATCTTTTTAAAATCAGATACAAATTCTTGCCCCCAAAGGTGTAATTGTGCATTATTTGGGTCCTCTAAGTCATCTCTAGGAACAAGGTGATAAGGAACACTTTTTTTTTTTGGTACCGGGGATTGAACTCGGGTCCTTACACTTGTGAAGCAGGAGGCAGAACCACTGAGCTAAATCCTAGGCCCTATTACACATTTTATCATCATTGAGTAGACTCTGTGATACATTAGAAAGTGTGTCTTTACACCCGGATAGTTCATGTCATGTTCTACCCACCTTCTAGCTGCAAAGTCATTGGCTTACAGTATGGCTTTTGCAGGGCTCAGGTTTCTCATTGGTAAAATAGTGATAGTTCTTACCTTACTGAATTGTGATGTTTGAATGAACCCATGTATTTACAGTGAAGGGCTCAGTGCTTGAGACAGATAAACCCAGTAAACTAGTTTTTAAAAACTTGAGACACAGTTACATTCTAAAAGCTAATTTTAAAAAAAGATGTTTACTATTTTACATTTTTTTGTTCTTTTTAAAGGGGACATTGTACCTCTTTGATTTACATAATCAAAATTAGTTGCAGCTGTGCTTTTCAGATTGTGGTGAAAAACTTATTTTTTCCCAAACCTTTCAGGAATATTTTATAAAATGCAGTAAAATGAAGTATTACAGAAATGAAATAAAGACATACAAAGGAGATGCACAGTCCTCAATTTTTAAAATGAGGTCCAAAAACCACAAAGTTTCGGAGACTGCCAGTTTTTTTGCTTATCCCTTTGGGGTTGCTAGTAATAAAAACTGAAAGACTGGTACTGGTCTGCAGCCACACTTTAAGGAGCACTAGGGTTCGGGGGCAGCGAGTTTACGGAAACTCACTTAGTATACCCTTATCAGTCACTCGGATAGAATTAGTTATTAAATAGATGAATCTGTCTCTTCTTTAAGAGAGTTACCAACTGTAAGTGAAAGTTACTTATCCAAACCCACACTCAACCCTTGCCCATTCCCCACAGTTAGCTTGTTTGGTTTGGGGTAACAGAGTCTTAGGAAATAGGCCTCCATGGTTTGCACCACACCAAGATGGCCTGAGTTGGAGCATCCTTATCAACATAATCACTCCAGTGCTTGTACACGACCCTGACCCTGAGAGCCTAAACTTCACAGTGTGCAGCATAGAAATATCAGGTCCTCAGTTTCCTGTCCTCTGTGTCCCAGTAGTGCCTCCCATTACCTCTGCTAAACTGTGTACTGCCGTCATTATTCTCCACAGACTTATGGCTTTTTAAGAACAGGTACTATTTTATTCCCGTTTTGGCTCCCTGCCTCCTGGTACCCCCTAGCTGCCTCTTGAAAATGTACTGATGTGTAAATGAATGAGTGGATGATACTTTCCAGGCTTCTCACCAGCCCGCCATCCCTTATCTGGGTCCTCTTCACTTTGCGAGGGTCCCGCTCAGAAACATAACCAGATTGGAGATGGAGGAGGGCAGAGGAAGGGAGGCCTTCAGAAGAACACATTGCTGTCAACACTTTTTGTCAGTGCCCAGAACCCAAACAAGTGCTGTGTATTTTGGGAACGCAACTGTTTTTCTCATCCCTTGGTTTTTGTTGCTGATTGTATAACAGTGTTGTAGGAAAACAGCCAATAGTGATGCTATCACCTTCAAAGCTGTCACATTGACTTTCTGGAAACTATCAAAGCCACACCTTACCTTAGTTGAAATTCAATGGCATTGAGCTCTTGAGATTAAAGATAGTAATTTTCTGGTGTGTGAACGAACATATGACCGGGCTGCAGTGTATCAAAGTGTTGCCTGGATATCACAAATCACTGATTCGTTATGGTAAACCATTTATGGATATTTCAGAATATGGTGCATATTCAGATACATATTCAGATACACATACATTATGATGTATGATGGCATAGAAAAGGGTATCAGTATTTCATTTGCAAAATATCAATCATTTGCAAAGAAAAAGATCTTACCAAAAATAAATTGATAGTATGTAGTAGTAATGGATTAGGGTTTTGGTTTTGTTTTGTTTGGGGAACAAGGAAAATTCAATAGCATATTGACTAAGTCCTGGCTTTGGATCAGTATGCCTGGATTTCTACCCCAGCTCTGTGACTGTGTCCAAATTACTTAATCTCTTTGAGCCTCACTTTTCTTATCTGTAGAATGGGCTTAGGTTATTATGGCATAGGTTATTGTAAAGACTGGTAATTCGTGCAAAGCACTTAGTAGTGCTAATAATTCTTCAGCACTTTTTGCTATTATTTGATCTGTGAATCAGATCACATCAGATCAGATCTTTGGTCAACATTGTAATACTTTTGAAAAGAAATGACACCCTCCACAGCAGCTGCATTTGAAAACCATTTTGTATACATAGAATTCTGATTGAACATTTCTGCCATCTTTATTTTATATACATTGGCTTTTTCAGGAGCTGCTTCTTTAAAAGTTGGTTTTAATTTATAGATACTTCAAAATGAAAGATGATCTACATTTTACTAAAATAAATTACTAAAGCTCTAGTAAAATAGTAACCAAGCCATATAAAATTATGAATTCAGTGGAATTCAATATTAGAAAAATTAGAACTGCTAATATAGAAAAGAAGTAAAAAAATTAGAATATAGAGTTTATATATAGTATGTTTATAATTAAGTAAATATATGGATTGTAAGACAGATAAGGATAGTTCTTTTTCTTCTCCACTTTCCACTGTTTATGATGTTGTGAGGTTTTTATAATTAAAAACCTAAAATATCAAATATGTTATTTGCTCTAATTGCTCAGTAGATATTAAAAATAATATTGAATCTAAAGTACAATATATCATTTATTATAAATAGCAAATTTATTGACTGGATATACAAGATGTTAGTTAAAATCAAATAACTGCTTTGTAAATTAACTAACTGCCTAGGAGGATAAGAAGAAATGGCCAGGCCTTTCAGGTAACCAAATATTAATTATTGCGCAGGTTCTATGTTAGCTACATAGGACCAAGAGCAAGTCTTTAAAAACTCTCAGGGTGAGAGTTGGTAGCTATTTTATAAAGGGACTTTCGGGGCCAGGGAAGTCGGCAGCATGAACTCTTTTGTACTCGGTGAAGGAGATCCCCAGGGATCGTGCTGCTTCCTGAAGCATGTGTGGACAGATCCAATTACAACCCAGGCTGGGCAGCTCTGGCCCATCATGTGATTGCAGTCAGTGGTGACAGCCTGCCACACGCACATCTGCCAGGCAGGGCATTCGGCCCACCTGCCAGCCCCATTATTCCCACTTAGGGTCAGGCCAGCCGGGACCTTTCTCGTTTGACCCTGAATATCTTCATTTTTGTGAGGCTTTCAGAGCAGAACGAAAGACGTGGCATGGGGATGATTGTGATGGACTCTTTCAGGGTTACAGATAGGCCTTATCCATCCCAGGCTGCCTCCAAAGCTTCTCTGGAAACTGAACTCATTTTTACAACAACAGTGGTAATTGACCAAGGTAAGTCTTTTCACCAGAAAGTGAGCAGAGCAAAACCTGTTTCAAGGGTCCCATCTGGTAGACTCTGACACATATAGCAAATGCTCTTGTTCTTGTGACCAGACGTCTTTCTACATTGAAAGTTTAAAAAAAAAAATTCCACTAAAAATAAATGACATTTTGGATCTAGAAAACTGTTGAGCGTGTAAAGATGCCTCTATTACCAGCTTGTCTTCACACTAAAAGACCTACCTAGAACTTGCTCATTGTTCAAGGAGCATATCTCCACAGTGACATTTTCTTTCAATCCACACAGTAAGAGGTATGAGCACATTAGTCACCAAGATTTTTGTACATCATAGTGGAATATCATTGTTTTGATTTTTTAAGTTATTTAAGTAGATTTTGTAAATCAATTAAAGTTTATGGAGGCCAACGGGATTTTTAGCGTTCTCTGGCTATTGTGCTACATAGAGTCATTGACAGAAAATAGCATTTTGCTGTTTGAAATGCCATAGTATTGTAGACAGCTAGGTTAGGTAGAAATATTCTAGGCAGTCAAGGTAAGATCCTCAAGGGAGTCAGTGCAGAGGAAATACATTGGCTAGAGGCTCATCTGTCGAAACCTGGGCTTCAAGATAAAGACAGAATGACCTCCGCCTCCCTGAGGGATAAGCAATGTACTATAATTGGTATCACCTGGTCCAATAAAGTCTAGATAGACATCAGTCATCTAGGTAAGTGACAAGGACCTCCTGATCCATCCCTTCCTAAAAAGGTCTTTGTGGGCCAGGGATTTAGCTCAGTGGTTTCACCGCCTGCTGCGCAAGTGCAAGGATCCGAGTTCCATCCCCGGTACCAAAAAATAAATAAATAAATAAAATAAAAAGGTCTTTGTTCTTTCCATGTATACTTGCTACATAACCTGCTTCCCTATTGGATTGATATTACCTAAGTGGCTATACTTGTAATTTTATTGGTTCATCATAGTTTTGATTCACGTTGTACTGACCTCATGCCTTTTGTACCCACCTTGTGATTTTACTCTGTAAAACTTCCACTTTCGGGTCCCCTCCTGTCTCTGAAGAGCTATCTCTCTCAATAAAGTTTTCCTACTCTTAACCTCTGTTGATCCTTAGAATTCACTTCAATTTTGGGGATAACATTATTTATAGAGGAGTGGTCTGGCTCATCAGATTAAAATGTGCTAACTCTAGATCTGATGTGCTGTACTCCCAGATGTTCAGGAGGCTTGAGGCAGGAAGACTGCAAGTTCAACACCAGCCTGGGCAATTTAGACCTTGCCTCACATAAAAATATAAAATGTAGCTCACTGCTTCTTGGGTTCAATCCCCAGTACTGAAAGAAAAGAAATATTACTAACTCTTTCTTTTTCTTTTGTTCTTTTCTTTTCTCTTCTCTTTCCCTCTCTCCCTTCCTCCCTCCCTTTCTTCCTTCCCTTCCTTTTTTTTTTTTTTTTTGATATGGTTTCCCTAAATTGCCCAGATAAAACTTGAACCTGCAATCCTTCTCCCTCAGCCTCCCTAACTCCTGGGATTACAAGTGATTACTGAGCTCTTAATAATGTGCTTCTTGTGTTTTGTGTGGAAATTGTTTGTTTTTAAACCAACAGAAAAATTCTGCCAAAAGCTAAGGGAATTGTTAGCCATGCATGGTAGTGCATACCTGTAATCCCAGCTACTCAGGAGGCTGCGGCAGGAGGATCACAAGTTTGAGGCCTGCCCAGGCAATTTAGGGAGAAGCTATCTCAAAATAAAAACTAAAAAGGGCTGGGAACATAGCTCAGTGTTCTTTGGGTTCAGTCCTCACGTGTGCATGCATATATATATAAACAAGAGAATCATTACTACATCAGCTATCCCAGGACATTCCACCACCTTTGTTAATATTCAAGGAAGCCAGCACTTGACTTCAGAAGCTGGCCCTGGGAGGTCCTGTGAGGAGAGACGCAGGCGAGGTAGCTGCTGCCACAACCACGGCGGGACGATATGCAGATGAGGAAACTGAGGCCCAGAGAGGTTAAGTGACTTGGCCACAAACAGCTAGTAAGTAGGTGGTGGCCCCAGGACTCAAACCCGGTCTAGGAGCCATGTCCACCTTGTTCCCTTCACTCTTCCCCCATGTGACTGAGACACTGTGGTTTAATCTGGATCGGCCTTGTGTGGAGACAGAGCTGCAGCAGCAGGAACAGCAGCATCAGGCCTGGCTCCAAAGCATTGCAGAGAAAGACAACAACCTGGTACCTGTTGGCAAGCCAGCCTCAGAGCACTATGATGATGAGGAAGAGGAGGATGAAGATGATGATGAGGATAGTGAAGAGGACTCAGAAGATGATGAAGACATGCAGGACATGGATGAGATGAACGACTATAATGAATCACCTGATGACGGAGAAGTCAGTGAGGTGGACATGGAAGGCAACGAACAGGATCAGGACCAGTGGATGATCTAGGTTGACAAGGCAGGGTGTTGATTTCAGGCCAGCCCAAACTACCCTGCATCCCCAGCCCCCAACCTGTCAGGCCACAGAACCAGCTGACAGCCGCAGTGCCTGAAGCTCAGCCATGGGCACTTCCTCAGCTGTTGCCAGGACCTGATCTTGACCCCTCCCAGACCATCAGTCTGCCCTTGAATCCCCAGAGCCTGAGTCCATCCCACCTTCCTGGCCACCCCCTGGTTGACAGGTCTGGTATCTTTCTAACCCTTGTTAATAAAGATACAGGACTGAAAAAAAAATATTCAGGGAAGCCAAGACCTGGACCAACATTGTTAGGTAATGCTGCCCCAGAGCCATTCAGTGTCCCACAGCTTGGCTAAAAGTGCAGTTCAGGGTAGGACGATGTCCGTTTATAATACCTCAAGCTGCCCTAGAGCCCCCTGCAGTCCCCTGTGCAGCCTCGTCACACCATGTGGTGATGAACACCAGGCACGTGTCTGCTCTGAATTGTGCTTGTGGCTGGCAGTAGGATGGAGCAGTAGTGGAAAGCACCGAGGGGGATAGGCCTGGTCCAAGGAGAGCTCACACCAGCTTTATCCACACCTGCTGCTTTTCTTAAACTTAGTTTTCTGTGGGCCTTGAATCCATACCCCATTCCTTGCATACACTTTCCTCCATCTTGTACCCTCCTTGCCCCCAGGATTGCAAGCTGGGCCAGGCACAGAATGGGTACTCAGGGCCCCACAAGTCTGCAGAAGGAACAAAGGAATACGTGAAAGAATGACAGAGGGACAGAGCCACATTTGCTGGCCCTGAAGACTCACACACACTGCCCTGCTGACTCATCACACAGTTCCTGCAGGAGAGCTTTGAACTCTTTCCAGGATTATGCTGGGAGGTGGGGAGAAGAGGAGGTGGCAGTTGTGGCCTGGGCTGCTGATCCCCTGCCCTGCCCCTCTCCTCCAGGAGATTGGAGAGCTGTGTATCTTGTGCAGATTCCTCAGTCTAGGTCATAAGTTACAGGAGCAGCTGCTGCTACTGCTAGAAATGGTAATGCCATATAGCTTGAAAGAGGTTTGCTATGTACAAACAATGGAATGCAGTGCAGTAGAGCTACACACAGAACATCAGTGGCTGTGAGGGGCTTAAGAAACAAACAAGAAACTTTGTTAATTGGCCACAAGTGGATAGGATAGGGAAGAACATAGTTAACCACCATCCTGAAATTTTCCCTTAAAGATAGAGTGCAGGGGCCAGGGATTTAGCTCAGTTGTGCCATGCCTGCCTTGCAGGCGCAAGGTCCTGAGTTGGATCCCTGGTACCAGAAAAAAAAAAAAAAAAAAAGATAGAGTGCAGATCAAATCAGTGTCATATGAAAAGTTGCATCCAGTCTAAGACGCATAATAAATTGTGCCTGGTACATATAGAGTAGGCATGTAACAGACATTATCATATAAATAAATGCGCTAAGTACTGTAATTCTTAGAGATCACTGAAAGTATAAGAATGTCTGATGGTTGTTGAGTATTTACCATGGATCGATCGTCCATTTGCTATGGCTACTTTTCCATGACATGGTGTTCCTTCCTGATTAGCCTCTAGTTTCTCTTCCTTTCATCTCTTCCTTCCATCTCAGATGGCTGCAGGGTCACATTTGTTTGTTCCTCAACTGTGCAGGTATTTCTAGGGCACTCCAGGCCCAGGTAGTTGGCTCAGAGGAGAACAAGACTAACTCAGCATTTATCTTAGATCCACCCTCTTTTTCATAGCCCCAATAAGCCAGTGCTGTTTTTACCGTAAGAGAACATGAAGAGCCATGTTTATTCTTTAGAAATGAATGATGACAAAACAAGAGACCAAAGTGAGCTGGCAGTAAGGGTTTGGTGAGGGACGTGTGAGATGTTTCTCTTTGAGATACGTGTTTTTCCTCCCTTTGCACCACTAGCTGCAGTTGCTACTAGCAGAAGTTTGAGTTTTCATTTCACAAGAGAAGAAACAAGTCAAAGTTCATTTAAGAGGTTGCAGTGTTTTTGATTATGGGAATCCAGGGAAGTGGCTGACCCTTGAAATTGAAGCTATTAAGAGGCAGAGGTGGTGTGAGCAGGTGGTTAAGCATGGCCAGCTGCAGCTGGGATGAGGAGGAGAGCCATCCAGATGTGAGCAGCACCACCTGAGTTCCTCCCAGACAGCCTTGCAAGAGCACCATCCCTGCAAAATAAGCTCTCACCAGGGTTGCAGCAGGTCTCAGGAGGCATCTCTGCCCCCCCTGTCTACCCAACTCTCTGCAGCGTGACCTTCCTGTCTGCTTCCACTAGATCCCAGGGAGAACTGGTTGCATTATAACAAATGCCCCAGCATTTGTTCAGACTGTTCCTTCAAACTTTTGTTTCACTTCTGTATCCACTAACCCTGGGTCCCCCAAGGATCGTGGCTCCTATAGGATCAGATCGAGGCTCCTGTAGTCTTTTCTAGCAGAGGCTCTGGCTCTCCTAGCTGGAAAGGGTTAAAGGGCCTGCTTGCTCCACATCTCTGATTCCAGACATCATCTGTTTTTCATTCCTTGTGCAGAAGCCCTTCCTCTTCAGAGCAGATGCCACCTGTCCAGGCCCCACCCTCTCTGGTTCACAGGGACTCTCCCCTAGGTGGTTCTGGTTCACCCCAAACTTAATGGAGGCCTTGGCGGCTCTCTTGAAGACCTCCCCACTGCCAAAGCCAGGGGTCTTCACTTCCATACCTTCTTGCCCCCTGCTAACACAGAGCAGGGCTCTAGACCTGCCATTGCCTGTCCTATCAGTTTTCTTGCTTGTTTGCCTCCAGCATAGTCCTGTTACAAGCCAGGCGCCTACTTGTCTCTTGAATCTTCTCTTCTTTCCTTCCATCTCCACACTCCATGTTCATTAATGCAGTCCTATATCTTGATGTTATTTTTGACCATCATCAAAGCCCATCAACTGTAGCCAGGCATGGTGTCACAGGCCTGTAATCCCAGCACTCTGGGAGGCTAAGGCAAAGGGATCACAAGTTCGAGCCCAGCCTGGGCAGTTTAGCAACTTAGTGAGAGCCTGTCTCAAAATAAAATCAAAGCCTGGGGATGCAGCTCAGTGTGAAGGCTCTGGGTTTAATCCCCTTACTGGGAAAAAAAAATGCTGATCACCTTGTCCTCTGAACCCCTTCTTTGACCCATTAGTGCCTATTGGCTTATAGTTGTTTGGAGGTTACTTGTTCCAATTTTTTTTAACTTATTCCAATTTTTATCAGATTCCTAGTGCCTAGTCAGTCTCATACAACTCAAGAAGAGAGAACTGATTGAAATTGTCAACAGGTAAAATTTGGAATGTATTAGTATTTTTGGAAAAAATATTGGCAAAGGAGGCAAATCCTGTGCCCTCCTTGAAAAAAGTGTGCTATAGCTTTGAAAGTTATAGGGAAAATAATTCCTTCCAGAAACTCTGCTGTATTGACTTTTTTCCATCATGTAAATTAAATAAAAAGCGACTATCAAAGTAATAAATGTACAAATTGAACAATAAAGCAGACAAGCCTGTGATGAAAGACAGCCCTGCCTCGCTTCCATACCTCTAGTCTTGAACTAGAGGGTCAACCAGTTTTAAATGTTCTCTTTTTAGTTTTTCTGGCCATGACTGATGTCTCTGAATTCTGTGGTTTAATCGCAAATAGGGCTGGTGAAAAAACAAGCCGTAGAAACAGTGAAGAGTCACATAATACATAACACTGAATTGTTCACAGTGAATCATTATTACGGGTTTCACTGTGAAAATTATTATTTTGGTTTTAAATTTATTTTTATTTTTGTGGTACTAAGGATTGAACACAGGGCCCTCATATGAACTACATTCCCAGACGACCCCCCGGCCCCTTTAAAAAAAATTTTGAGACAGTGTCTCCCTAAGTCACTAAATTGATCAGGCTGAGCTCAAACTGGTGATCCTTCTGCCTTAACTTACAGAGTGCTGGGATTACAGGGCACCTACCACATCCTGCTCTTTAGTGTGAAAATTATTGAAAAAATATTCTGGACAGATACCATTAAGTCATGATATTGTTGATTCAGAATGTTCACCTTTCACTCTGTCTTTTAGGAAGAGAATTTTAAATGTATATTTAATAGAATAAAAGTGGTGTTTTTTCCATGCCTACTTCTTTCCCTGTGTTCTTTGTTTCTTGTGGAAAACAGTGTGGAAAATCTATAGCGCTTGATTTACATAACATGCTAACCACCTTGTGTAGCTCTGCAAAGCCATGGCTCACTGGTCAGAACCTGCTCTCTGAAGGCGGGCCTAGAAAGCACTTGTGTCTCTAACTTAAACCCATGTTCCAGGAAACCAGACTGAGAAGGAGTGAAAAAGGACACAGTCCATATGCCTCAGTTCAGAATGCAAAATGGCTGCCTGTGGCAGAAAATAAGTTGGTAGGTAGAGACTTCAGCACATTTAATTAAAAGTACTGTACTAAAAGAAAATTGTAGCAATTATATATTATTAACCTAAGTAGTGCTGAGGCTTTGAAGTTGTTTGCTATGTCCCATTATTTTCTTTGACTGCACACCATCTGAGATGGAGCTGAGCTGTTGTTCAGTTATACAGCAGGTATTTTGAAGAAGAGCAATATGGGTAAATCCAAGTATAAAACTACGATCTTTGGAATGCTGTTGCTAAGTAAATCCAGTCGTTTGCTGCTATCATTTTTTTTCTTTTAAGTTTATTGATACATTTTAGATATAAAATAGTTACATTCATCATTGGGATCTTGTACCTTTACATGATGTATCTTGGTTCTTATTCTTTTCCCCTTCCCCTGCCCTCCATTCACCCCCCCTCCACCCTTCTCTATTTGCAAAGACTTTGTTTCCATTTTTTTTCTTTTCTCATATTTTTTCTTTTCCCTTCTTTCCTTTCCCCTACCCCTCCAACTTCCTCTACTCCTTTAGACCTTTTCTTCCTATTACACAGTATCAATTATACATTTTTTAAATTACAATATCAAAATTTAGAGGACATTACCACAGATTTTACAGAATTTAAAAGGATATAGAAAGCATATTACAAAAATCCTTTTTGAAATAAATTTGACAACTTCTAAGAAGTACCTTGGAAGACAAATTAATGAAACTAACTCTGGAGGAAATATAAAATTTGAATAGCACCTATTAAAGAAAGTATATCCCTAGCTTGAAAACCTACCCATATGACAACAACAGGCACATATACATTTTAACTGATAAATTATATCAAACATTTAAAGCAGAAAAAAGAAGGAACACTTCTTCCCCCATTTTAGGAACTCAACATTGTGCTAATCCTAAAACTGGATAAAGATAATAGAAGAAAAAATTATGAACATAGATAGAAATTTGTTTAAAAAACCAAACTCTTAGAAGTCAGATCTGGCAGTATGTAGAAAGTGGTTTTATTATAGGGATGGCAGTGTTGGTTCAGCATTGGAAGATCCACCCCCAAAAGTCATCATTTTAACAGAGGAAAGGAAAAAGCCATATGATCCTGTCACTAGTTGGAGAAAAAGTTTTGGACTAAATTCCACAGCTGTTCATGGTAAAAGCTATCAGGAGACTAGAAGTAGAACAGAACCTTCTCAACAGATTAAAGGTATGTACTCCATACTTCCAGCAAAAATGCCTTATAAGAATGGAAAAGATACAATGCTTTCTCCCTAAGGTGGGGAACAAGGGCAGATATGCCTACTGTTCATCTGTTCATTAAACTTTGAAACATAGGCCCAAAACAAAATAGTCTGTCAATAAAAAGAAACAATTAGCATAGGATTGGCAAAGTATAAGTAAAATCTTTATATGTAGATAAAATGATCATCTACAGAGAAAATGCTAAGAAATCTCTAAGAGCCACTACTTGTATTTGAATTTAGCAGGATTGGAAAACACAAGGTATATATAAAAATTCAGGTCTAAGTATACTTGCTATAAATGAAGAATTGGATATTGAAATTTAAAAGTTATGTAGGAGTACAAAGGACCTAGAAAAGTAACAAGAAAAAAAAGAAGAAAAAAAGTGTTGGAAGACATTTGTTACCTAATTTTTTTTTTTTGGTACTGGGGATCAAACTCAGGACCTTGTGCTTGCGAGGCAGGTGGTAGAACCACTGAGCTAAATCCCCGGCCCTTATTACCTAATTTTAAGACTTCCTCTAAAGCTACAGTAATCAAGGCAGTGTTGGCATAATAAAAGACATATAGATCTTGGGAATTGCTGTCATTATTTTTATAGTGATTATGCTGTTTTCCCTGATAGGAGATCAGGGGTTGTTTAATTTATTGGAAAATTCATATTGTATATGTCAGCTAAAAGCAGTGTGTCATTTTTTAGCTTAAATGCAAACTGAAGTAAATGAATAAAATAAGGAAATTGAAGATCTGAGGACAGAGCTGGGCCCGTTATCATAAGAAAACTAGGCTTGCCGGGGATTTAGCTCAGTGGTTCCACCGCCTCGCAGGCACAAAAACCCGATGTTCGATCCCCGGTACAAAAAGAAAAAAAAAGAAAACTAGGCTTGCCAATTCAGGTCTTTACAGTTATTCTATATGTGGTAGTTAGCAGGAAGGCATCTCTGGCTAAGAAGGCACAGAAATGCACTTTTTAATATTAATAACTGTAAGTGGCAAGGGTTTAAATGAAAAGAATACACTTGATCTTAGCCAAAAGGCCAAGAAGCAGTCAATGAAAAGAATAAAATAAGGTTCTGGATTTGATTTTATATTTTTATGCTGTCAAGTGGAAAAGGTTTACTGAGTGCTCATAACATCTCTGAGAGCTAGAATTGGACAGCTGAAAATGGCTAGGATTACCCAGAAGTGTACTTTACTAATATGTCAGGCTATCTTAATCCAGACAAGTTGGCATGCTGGGACATACTGAGACTGTCTGGTGCCTAGAACTTAGTAAGTGATCAGTAAATTATTGTTAATAACAGGATGATGATCCATTGATAATATAGTTAATACCCATTGATAGTACAGAAAACACATCGAAGAACATTCTAGTTGAATTATCTGATATGGGTACGGAGCCCAGGTACAGATCTTGAGCACTAAAGGAGATGTATGACTTCAGAAGTTTTATTTGAAATAAACTTTCTCACTGTATCTATAGTTGATCAACTTCGGGTAATAGGCCTGTGATTCTCCATGTTTTCTTATCTTCTACATAGAGTCTCAAAGGTAAATAAATGCCTAGGAAAAGCAGGCAGGTAATGCTCATGCATAAGGCATACTGTGGGTGAGAGATGGTAGATGGGAAGCCCTTTGTTCAACTGGACAATATGTACCCTAAGTGGTCTAAATCCACTGCTAAGCCTCAGCCAGTTAGGACCATGTGGCAGTGGGATGTTACTAAACCTAGATGTTTATGTGAAATCTCCAAATGTTCATTACTGGCTTAATTTTTGTTTAAAACTCTGCATACCAGATAGAATATGTCCATGGATAGGAGTTGCCCCTGGGCCACCACAGGGGCATATCCCAGCACATCGACTTGACTGTAGTAAGACACCCTAGCATAATAGTAAAACACATTTCTGTGTGTGTCTGGGTGGGGCATGGGGCATGACCTTGAGGACTAGATCTGGTCCTTTCCTCTCAGGTGCTCTTCCCCTGTGCTTTGCTTTGTGACTACCATGAAGTGAGCACTTTGCTCCAATACACCCTTCTAGCAAGATATTTCTGCCTTGGGGCCAGCTGACCATGGACTGAAACTTCTGCAACTGTGAGCTAAAATAAACCTTTTCTTCTTTAAGTTGTAGGTTTCAAGTTTTTGTTAACAATTCTGTTATTAATTTGGAATCCCTTGAAAAGAAGTTTCTATATTCAAATAAATGTAGGGAACTTTGTTTCTGTGACCAATACATTTATAATATGCTTCATAGTGGATTTAATTCCCTAATTTTACTTTATCAGAGAATGGTGTGTTGAAAGAATATGTAGGCCCTCTTGTACTTTTTTGGTATGGTTTGTATAGGTACAAATATGAGAAGTTTGCTTTTGTTTGGAAATTAGGCTCCCATGCTAGCATAGGAATCTGTGCTGCCAAATTTAGGCTGGAAAGTAAATGAAACCAGGACAACTAGAGCAGTAATGATGAGAATATTGTTTGGACATGCCCACTGTACTCTTTTTTACTTCTATTTTATTGTTAACAGCTTGGTTATTTGGAACAAATGGATACTTTCACTTTCATCAATGAAATCTATGTCTATGAAAAAAACTCCTCTAAAAGGAATTCAGTGAACCTTTTATTTAGGCAGTAACTGTTTAACATGCTCTCAAGAATTTCTTCAGTAACAACCTCAATTTACCTTGCCTGCTATTTCAGATATGTCTTAAAATAGCATGAGTTGCCACAGCCCTATTGAAATTGTGGTGCTTCACACTTAGTGAAATGTTTCTGCATTAGATTTCATTTAATTGCATTTTCATGTGTCTTTATCCCAAGCATTAAATTCAATTTGGAAACACAGTTAACTAATACTAATCTTTCTGCAGATTTCATTTTGGTTAGCATTTGGATTTGGGGGGAGAGAAATACATTTTTTCCTTGATATTTTTCAAAGGTATTTCTAAATATTGATAAATCAGAGAACAAGAAGGCACAAAAGACTCACTCATCTGAAGCTGAATATATTCCAAGTACTCAGGAAAAAAAAGGGTTGAGTTGGTCAAGTGGCAGTGTTAGCCCAGCTGCTTCACTGTGATAAGAAAGCAGAGCTCAATTTATGCCAGCCTTGAGTCTAACCAAAGTTTACCTTACAGACTAATGGGGTGGGAGGAGGAAGAACTTCCTGTGAAATATAGCTAATGTTGATTTTTCAAAGGGCACAAAATGAAAAGCTGTGAGCATGACGTGTACTTGCAAGGGGGACTCCAACAGGATTTCCTGTGCTGGAAAGGAAGCTCGTTGGAAGCCTTTTAATTCATTCAGAAATGTGGAAATCAATATGGCCAATACACAGCTACAGAATCTAACATAATGTAGCATAGTCAGCTCAAGGCCTCCCATGTTGCTGTGTTGAATGAGAACATTTTTCCTTTAACATTTGATGTCATCCCTTCTTATAATTTCAAAATGTAATTCTGCCAGATACAGTGGACACTTCACTTGGCACTTCAGTCTCTGTTCCAAGATAGGAAAATTCTTCAAAATAAAATTTAAATCATGCTGCATTTTAGACTAGATGTGTTGCTGAGACTTCTGGGAAATTTATATTTCATAAATTATAGAACTAAAGGAGACAAACAGTATAAAGTAAAAGTTATGATCTATTATATATATTAATGCTGTTTTAGTTCATTCTTTTGGTGTCTTGTCTTTGTCAGATTCATTTTAATTCTTTTTTTAAAAAGAGGAAAAATTATGTTTGAATTCACATACATTTTTTGGCAAAAAGAATGCTAAGGAAGTCTTACCTGCTTGACTCTTTGCTCTAAATTATATCAGTTTGATGGCTGTTGGAAGATATTCAGTATATGTTTCATTTTATTAACTTCCTCATTGACCACATATGTTTTGGTCAAGTTTCACTACAGTTTTTATCACCTTATTTGGAACCCTCTGGTTTACTATGATTACATTAAAAATTAGTAATGTATGATATACCATACCTTAAAACTTCCTGAAGAATGAAGTCGAATTTCTCAAAAATAGAACCAGATTTGCTACATAGTAATAGAATTTTCACTGATTTTTATTAATATCTATATTCTGTATGTGTATCAGAGTCTATACTTGGAGCCACGAAGTAACTTCTTGTATAATAAATTTAAAATATCTTTGTTCCAGTATGTCAGACTTTAGAAAAACTTGTTAATAAGTGTGAGTCACTGAACTCAATGCAGAAGAAATAGGAATGTCAAAGGACTCTCTAAAATCTTTGTAGACTCATTAAAAGTATTATTTACTTCTTGTTTATTTTACTTTGCAGTTTGGGAGGCAGGCAAAGGGGAACATGTAATAAATGACAGCCTAAAATGATATACCAAAGGACTCCGCAATGTCTCGAATGGACCATTCTCTCTCTTATTAGAAAATAAATTGGGCCAGGGATTTAGCTCAGTGGTTCCACTGCTTGCCTCACAAGCACAGGGACCCGAATTTGATCCCTGGTACAAAAAAAAGAAAAAGAAAAAAGAAAGAAAGAGAGAAAGAAAGAGAGAAAGAAAATAAATAAATGGTGTAGGATACTCTAGTTGTAACTAAGCAATGCTTCATACCTCCATTTTCTTTTTTTCCTAGTTAAAAATAACTGAGTTGCAAAGATATTATTTAGAATTTTGTACTAGCAAACCTAAATAAGAAATCATGCATACTAAAGAAGAGGCTTAAATATAACAGGAATGAGTGATGGAGGTTATGAGAGACCTCTTTTGTGGACATTAATGGATTGTGAACCCTCAACCACACTGCTGCACTTTTTAAAAAATTAGAGACAGTCATGGTCTGCTGGTTTGGGCTATTGCTGTGTAGCTGTTCAGTTATTGGGAGGCATTTTGAAAAGAGTCTTTGCTAGTTATTCTCCTAGGTGCTCAGAATTCAAAGATGAATATAATTAAGGTTCTTGCCCTGAAGAAATCTCATAGTTGCTCTTCAAAAGCACTATTCCTTATATGGTTTGTTCTTACTTCACCATACCAAGAGATAAGGAGCGGTAGGAAAAATAACTCTAATAGTGGAAAAATCCTTAAAGAAAAAAAGAGCCATCCATAGTCTAGTTCTGTGTTTCACTCTGCATGTTTATCTTCTCTAGTTCTCCAAAATGTAAACTCTTCTTGTTGAGCTCTGGTGTACTGTCTGGTCTCTTCGTGGTCCACTCTGACCTCACCCCTGTCTTTTTGCCTTTTCTATAGCTTGTTCCTCTTTTCTCTCTGTCTAGATTGTACTTGTGCTTGAAGGCTGAGCAAAAAGCCTTACTTGGTGCACCACTCCATTTCTTTCTTTCTGGTTGCTCCTACTCACGCAGAGCTCTCCACACTCCTGACCTCCCATAGTTGGCATCACATAGTTTAGCACATAATCACATAATGTTTTGCGCAGTGGGTTTTAGTCACACCTCCCACCTTGATTATCGGAGCTTTTTGGGGAGCTGAATGGCATGGATGCCCAAGTACTTGAGGAAGAAAGCTGGACTCTAGTATTTAACGGACGACAAGAAAGCACCCAAGATTTTAAAAATTAACTAGATTAACATCAAAGAATATAACCCATATAGAAGTAGCCATTCTTGGAGTCCCAGTTAGAATTTCAAATTTAAATCATGAGTTGATGGTTCCCTGGAGTTGACTTGCAAAACTGCCTTTTTTGTCTTTTATGGTATTTGAAAAAAAATCAACTTTCTAAAAAATTTAGATCTCTAGATTGTCCAAAATAACCATTCCTATTGCAGTGAACTCTAAGTAAATAGATGAGCTCGTTTTCAAAAAGCCATGGAAGGGCCTGGGATTTAGCTCTGTGGTTCTGCCGCCTGCCTTGCAAGCGCAAGGACCCGAGTTTGATCCCTGGTACCAAAAACCAAACCAAAACAAAAAGCCATGGAAGGGGCAGATAATAAAGCATTGAATGTTTACTGTGTTTCAGGCACTGTCCCAAGAACAGTATTAACCCTCCCAGTATCTATAGAGGGTAGGTACCATTGTTACCCTTATGGTGCTGAGGAGGAATCGGAAGTAGGAAGAGGTTATTAAGCAACTTGTGGTAGAGCTGCACAGCTTGCAAATGTGGAATGGAGAGCCACACCTAAGGAGGCCCCCGAAGGTGCCCACAAGTCATTATGCTTTACTCTCTCTTCAGAGGGATTGAAGGCACTAGTGCAGAAGTCTTCCTTCAAATGATGAATTCTGTTTGGTTATCAAGTAACTAAATCCATTTTGATTTATGAAAGTGGAGCAGCAACTTTTTCTGTTTCCTCAGTTTGCATTTAACTTGGTTCTAAACTTCGAAACAAACCCACAGCTGCATGAAGAAGCCTGCACAAATCTAATTGCTTAAAATTAGTTTTGCTTATTATTATTTTGATTAACTGCTGCTATTTCTGTCACATTTGCTCATTTCCTAGGGTCATGGCAACCTCATTCTTCCTCAAGCAAACTGATTTCTCCTTTGTCTGGATTCTGTCTATACTTCTTATTGGTCACTGCATTATATCTATTATTTTAATCTCCCCCTCTCAGTTAGATTTTAAACATTTTAAGGATAGGACATTCCTTTATTTCTCATGTATGTGTAACATAGCACTACATTTAGGACAATAATTTTTATATACTAGGTTTTTAACAAGTACTGTGTATCTGAAAGGATATAAAGATGAAACCATATATGTGTGTGTGTGTGTGTGTGTGTGTGTGTGTGTGTGTGTTGCTTATTCTGGAAAATTTTGAACACATTCAGAAGTATAGAAGAATGTATAATGAATCCCCATATATCCAACCCAGCTTCAATAACTGTTTGTTAAAAAAGTGTGAAATATATACAATGAGTATATATATGGTGTATGTGTTTAAAGGAGTAACAGTGAAAAAAATAAACCCTATATTGTGATCACCTGGCTTACAAAATAAAATGTTACTAATATTCCTAAAGCCCCTGGAATATTTTCCCTTCCCTCTCATCAGAGATTACTCTTACCCTGAATTTTATATTAATCATTTCTGGCTCATATGGACACATTTGTTTGGGCACCAGTACCTGTGTTCCTTTCTCCTTCAGTAATACAATTCCCCAAATTGTAGCTTGACACATGCTTTCTAAAAATCATTCTTCTCAAGTTCCCTTGAAATTATAAGTGGTCATATAACTAAGTTTTGACCACTGTGATGGGAAAAGAAACAATATGTGCAACTTTTGTGTCCTTAGAAGGATTGTCCTCCCCTCCTCTCCCCTCCCCTACTCTCCCCTCTTCTTTTGATTTTCTCTTGGTTGAAATGTGTACATGATGACAGGACCTGAATCCGTACAGACAATGACATAGAAGCCAGGTTGGAGACCAAAAAGATAGAAGTAGATTTTGTTCTTTCCATCCCAGAAGGGTAGACCATACATGGTAGTCCCATGATCATTTGGCTTTTAATATGCCTTGGTAATTTTCACTTAAAATAAAAATATGCAATTTGAAAAACTACTTATTTTTTATGATAATATCAAAGTCACATGTTCAAAACCCAAAAGGTATTAAGAAATAGAGTAATAAGTTTCTCTTTTACCTCTGCTGCTTACTACACTCACCCAAAAGCAAACAGCTCTACCAGTTCTTTTTAAGTCATTTCAAGGAAATATATGTAGCATTGTATATTTTAAATATAGTTAATCAGATGGTAAAAATTACCAAATAGTTGTAGTTCCTCAGCAAAAATGTATGAGGGAGGACCTTGCTTTTGGCCATGGTTCTGAGTTTCACCTTAAGTGAAAATTCTTATACTGTTTTAGTATATGTGCTGCCTAAGCGAGCATGCTTATACTGTTAAGGTCTTTCTGCCAGAAAGAATTCGGAGGCCTGCTGTGTTCATTTAAAAAACAAAACGTTATGGCCTGGGGATTTAGCTCAGTGGTTCTGACACCTGCCTTGCAAGCGCAAGGATCCGAGTTCGATCCCTGGTACCAAAAAAAAAAAAAAAAGTTACGGTCATTTGTCAAAGTCTGCTTTGATCACAGGGGGTGATAGTGGCCATATGTTTCCAAGTTATCTGATGGCTAAGCTGTCATTGTCTTTAAATTCTTTAAGAGTTTATTTGATGAGAGCTGAGCAGAGCCCCAGTGCAGTAATATTGGGTGGTCCAAGTATCTGAAGTGCAGTAAAGGACTAGCATCCTTAGAAAAGGGCAAGTGCATGCACCAAAGCTTACACGCTTAAGGTACTAGGAAGTGAATGTGAAAGCTCTACCCAAACCTCATCTTGATTTTTACACATCTCTATACTAGCAAGTTTAATAAGTCAATTTCTGAGTTCACAGAACAATGGAGTAGTTACCTTGAAAAGGGGGAAAAGGAGGCATGCTAAAAGCAAGCTCATGGGTGGAAGTGGAACTCATAGTAGCCAGGATGGCAACATAGGAAGAATTTAAGCCACAGTAACCTGGAGCCATTTAATGCAGGGCTGGTCACTCACGTGCCTCTGTAAGTAAGCCTTTTGGTCTACTGAATTCTAGCACAGCAGAATGCAATAACGTGTGTTTATGGAATAAGCCTGAGTCGTTAGGACACTGTGGTAGGTGTACTATATTTAAAAAGATGAGCATTAAGCAAACCCATGGAGGAATGACAGCTTGCAGCCTTGAAAAGAAAGAATTAAACAGCCGAGACAGGTTCAACATATGTCAAAATCAGTAATTTCTGCACTCAGAAAAAAAGAAACCAAAAGAAAGAAACAAGAGAATCAACAAAACTAGTTTTACTATTTATAACAGGCAAAGGGTTAGTATTATATCCTAGAGATCAGTCCAGAATTTTACTAGAAAAAGAGGAAGAAGAAAAATCATGGGACTGATCTTTTTTTTTTTTTTTTTTTTTTTAAAAGGGAGGAGAGGCTCATACAAAGGCTGTAGAACTGTAGTTACTTTATAAATATGTAATTTTACAGTTTTCACAATAAAGGCATATGAGGATAAATGAAAATATAGCAGAAAAGGCACAGAAGTTTGTATAAGGCATTCTAGAGGGCCAGGGGTTTAGCTCAGTGGTTCTGCCGCCTGCCTTGCCAGCACAAGGTCCCAAGTTCAATCCCTGGTACCAGAAGAAAAAAAAAGAATGAAAAATCAAAAAGGCATTCTAGAAAGTTTACCATCAAAGTGAGGATGAGAAATTTCTGATTTGTTTTGTCTTTGTGTGGATGTAAATGGGCCCCAGAAAATGTCAAAATTCTCTACCCTTGGTCCAGTTTTTCTTCAGTAACCATGCGGGGATCTGAGAGATCTCTGAATTTTATAGGAAAATTACTTTAAATACTTTAAAAGTTTTCTCTCGACAGTCAAAGCCATATTTGATGATCAGATGACTTCTGAGAGATGAATCTTCGTGTTTGCTTTCAGCACTCATTTACATACCCTAAAACCCAGCCCTTCAAAGTGTGCGTTTCAGTGATCTTGCTAAGTTTGCAGAGTTTGCAGCTGGTCACTGTCATCCAGGTTTAAAAGACATCCGTCATCCTCAAATGCTGTTCCTTACCCGCCTTGAGCAACCAAAGATCTGTTGTCTGTTCCTATAAATTCACCTTTCTAGATATTTCATGTAAAAAAAAATAAAACAATAGGTGGTATTTTGTGCTTGTCTTCTTTCACTTAGCATAATGTTTTGGTTTTTTTTTTTGTACTGGGAATTGTACTTGCAAGGCAGGCACTGGAACCACTGAGCTAAATCCCCAGCTGCAATAATGTTTTTGAGGTTCATCACATTGTGAATTAGTAATTCATGTTTTTATTGTTGGGTAGTATCCCATTTTGTGGATTTCACAGGTTTATTCTTTCAGCCACTGATGGACATTAGATTATTTTCAGTCACATTTACTTTTGTGTTTACAGTTAAATTGATACCAAGTAATATAGTGATTTTAAAGTTATGATACAAGATTTCTGAATTTGAGGTTTTTAGAACTACTTCTCAGGGATCTTCAATACTGAAAGAGGCCTCCCAGTATTCAGATTTAAGAAGCACTGTTTAAGTATGTAAAATTTATCAATAATATCTTAATGACTCACTCACTTCCTAAAGTGAGAGATAAAGGGCTGCTGATGTAGTTCAGAGGTAGAACATTTGCTTACCAAGTGCAGAGGCCCTGGGTTTCATCCCCAGTACTAACTAAATAACTAACTGATTGCTATAACACTATTTCTGTTTCTCTAATGGTTTGTCTAATGCATAATGACCCATATGTCACTGAAAAAATAAAATGATGTTGTTAGAATAATCTATCCATATCATTATGTGATCTATAAAGGAAAGTTATTCTATACCAGAAGTTGTTCAGTGGGAAATTCGTTTTATTTATTTATTTATGTTTTGGTCTTTCTGAGACAGGGTTTTGCTATTTAGTTCAAGCTGGCCTTGAACTCACTGTGTAGCCCAGGCTGGCCTCAAACTCATAGTGATCCTCCTGCCTCAGCCTCCTGAGTGGTGTGATTACAGGTGTGTACCACCACCTCTGGGAAGGGAAATTAGTTTATATCCTGTTCTTGGCCTTAGTAAATCTCACAGTACAAGTACTTACTCTCTGACCTTCCGTGAATATCCAAAAAGATCTCTTTCCAACAGAACTGACTTAGGTCACTGAAGCAAGAATAGGGAAAATTATTAGAATTGTAGACTTCTACAGACTTAAAGGTGAGTGAACTAAGCAGGATCCAGGGTAGCTCTTGGGAGCACAGTTATGAGGATTCAATGTCGTTATCTCTCCAGGGGTGGCATTGAAAGAACTCAGTGTCATATGACTTCAGTCCCTGTGTGACTCTGCTCACAATTAAATTCCCAGAAGGCTGGACTATCTGTTTATTCCTAAAGGGCTGAGCATAGAGAGTGACCACAGGATACCACCTGAGGAAGGATCAGGTGACCCTCACTATGCCTCTCCTTTTACAGCAGCACCTTGCCTTGATCACATCTTCTCTGCGAAAGACTTCCTGTTTAATTTAGATTGATCACCCAGCTGCTTTCCCCACCTTTTTTATAGCTTTATTAAGATATTTTTATGTATCAGAAAATTCACTCATTTAAAGTGGTTCAGTGGTTTTTAGTATATTCAGAGTCATGCAGCAGTCACCACAATCTAATCTTATATATTCTTTTTTATTGGTATATGTTTATAAAATATATAATTTACATTTGTTTTGAGGAATTGGTACGTATACATATCCTGTCATGATCATTTTTGGACTGCTCTCCCTCCTCCCTCATCTTCCCCTCTCCTTCCTCCTCCTCTCTCCCTCCACCGTCTAGTTTTATATCATTTTCCACCACCCTAAAGGAAACTCACACATTAAGTCACCCTAGTTCCTGCTCTTCATCCACCCTACCACCACCTTAGCCTTAAGCAATCACTGATCTATTCTTTGTCTCTATGGATTAGTCCATTTTAGACAATTCACATGTAGAATTATACAAATATTTGGTCTCTTGTGACTGACTTCTTTCACTAAGTCTACATTTCCTGGCCCATCCATTTTACAGAATGGATCAGCACCTCATTCCTTTCAGACACTGAGTAATATTCCATTGTAGAGATATACTGCAGTTTTTGATCCCTTTGTCAGTTAATGGACATTTGAGTTCTCTCCTTCCCTCCCTCCCTCCTCTTCCCCCCCATCTCTCATCCATCTATCTCCACTATTATGAATCATGAGGCTGTGAACATTTGTGTACAAAGTTTTATATGAACTTATGTTTTCATTTCTCTTCAGCATATATCTAGGACTAGAATTGCCAAGTTGTATGGTAACTTATTTTAGTATTTTGAGGAATTGCCAAACTGTTTTCCATAAGATTTTTTTTTTTTTGGTACCGGCATCGAACTCTGGACCTTTTGCTTTTGAGGCAGGCACCAGAACCACTGAGCTAAATCCTCAGCCCTTGTTTTTCATAAGATTTGATGCCTTTACCAGTAATATGTGAGGTGCTAATTTCTCCACATTCTCAACACTCATTATATGATTTCTTTATTTTAGCAATTCTAGTGCATTTGAATGGAATTTCATTGTGATTTTGGTTTGCATGTCCTTGATAGTTAATGATATTGAACATTTTTTCACATGCTTAATGGCCATTTGTATATCTTCTGTGGAGAAATCTCTATTCAAAATCCTTGCTCATTTTAAACCTATTTATCTTTATTGATGAATGATAAGAGTTCTTTATATGTTCTGGATATAAATCCTTTGTTGAATATATGATTTTTAGAAATTTTCTTTTATTCTGTGAGTTGTCTTCACTTTATTGGTGGTGTCTTTTTAACTTTGATAGTCTAACTTAACCTATATTTTTCTTTTTTCATTACAGTTTTGATGTCATGTCTAAGAAACCATTGCCTAACCCAAGACTATAAATATTTAGTTAAATATTTACTTTCTTCTAGAAGTTTTATGGTTTTAGCCCTTAAATTTAGGACTCATTCATTTAGTGTTAATTTTTGTGTAAATTTGAGGTATAGGCCCAACTTTGTTCTCTTCCATATGGATATCTAGTTGTCCAGCATCATTGGTTGAAAAAAAATTCTTTCCCCCATACCCGTTGAAAATCAATGAACTATAAATGTAAGGGTTTGAATCTCAATTCTATTCTATTGATGTATACTGATACTTCTATCCTTTTGTTATTACCAAACTATCTTGATTATTTTATCTTTGTAGTAAATTTTGAAGTGTGAGTACTCCAACTTTAAGGTATTTTTTTCTTCATCCTAGATAGCTTGTGCTTCTTTATGGATTTTAGTATCAGCTTGTCAATTTTTTGGGAAAAAAAAAAACCAACTCACTGAGATTTAGATGGAAATAATGTTGATGCTGTAATTTAATTTGGAGACTACTGCATTCTTAACAATGTTAAATTAGCCAATCTATGACCATTAGATATCTTTCCATTTATATAGATTGTCTTTAGCATTTTTCAACAATTTTTTTTTTTAGCTTTTATTATATAAAATTTGTTCTAATTTTGTATAGATTTCTCCTAGGTATTTTGCTTTTTTGCTTTGTGCTTTTTGGCTTTTTATAATATCATAGTTGGGATTAATGCCTTAATTTTATTTTCAAAATTATTCATTATTAGCATATAGACATAAAATTTATTCTTGTATTTGACCCTTTTAGCCTACCATACTGCTGGACTCGTTTCACTTTTTAATGACATCTCTGTACAATAAGAATCTTAATGTAATTGTAATAATTCATTTATGCATTCATGAAATCAACAAAAATTATTCGAAACTGAAATGCATGAAGGGATCGAACAGTTTTGGCCCTGTTCTCAAGGATCTTACCATCTTCCTCAATGCAGTCGTGACGTTTCAGATCTGTGCATCCCGCAGTGTCTTCAACCACCTCACTAATTCTGTTCCTTGACCTCATCCTGTCGTTTTGCTTTATGTTCCAGTGGCCTGACTTTGCATTTAATAGCACTTTTAATTAGGTGTGCTTTTTCCACACCATGTCACAAATTCCCCATGTATCCTTTCAAATCCTGGCTGTTCTTGTCTGCAACTCCTTCTGTGTCCTTACTGTCTTTTGGATTTGGCTTCACTGTAGTCATTGCCCACTAGAATGGTCTATGTGTCTGTGTACTCTTGAGCATGACTTGAAAGGCATCTTTGAATGAATTTCTTCTTCCTACTTAATTTTTGCTTGTACTTTGTTGTAAATGTGTATTGTTTGTGGTTCAACAGGAAAACAGAATCAATAGGATGTATTTTGGCTGGTCCAAAATTCGTAGGGCAGGCTGAGGGGCAAGAAACTTGGGCAGGAGTTGATGTTGCAGTCTTGATCACAGGATCTCTCCAGAAAATTTTAGCTTTTCCTGTTAAGACCTTTCAGCTGATTGGATGAGGCCCAACTGTGTTATGGAGAGTAATCTTTATTTAAAGACAACTGATTTTAGATATTAATCACATGTATAGAATTTCTTCATAGCAACGCCTACATTGGAGTTTGATTAAATTTCTGGATACTATAGCACAGGTGGTACATAAAATTGACCATTAGAATGTATATTTCTGTAGGAAAGAATCTGTGTCTTCTGTTTCTCTTTTCTTTACACCAGGGGTCAAATGAAATGCTACATAATCAATAGATGTCTTATAAATGCTTGACTCAATGATTGAATGACTCGAACAAGGTTAAGTGCAAGATCAAACTTGACAACTTGAGAGCTATAATTTTGGCAAGATTATTTCTCCTTAGGTGTATTTTTATTGTTAGATATTATTAGGATATCTCTTTGGTAGCCCAGTTATTTTAACTAAATATGCTATGCCTTCTGTTCTGGGTTTATTCTTACTTTATGTCACTGGTGTATAAACTACTGTTTTATTTATTTTTTTAGCTATCCTTCCAACTCTACTCAACTATTCAGTAAATGGAAGACAGCTATGCTCACCACTATACCACCAATGCAGACACAACTATTTAGTAAATGAAGTGTTCAAAAGTAACACTATGTAGCCCAATTCCTTTCCTATCCTTTTCTGCCCCATTTTGAGCTTGCATACTCTGGAATGTTTTCCTCAGGTACAGTAAGATTGGGCATTTTGAAACATGCTAAAGTTACAGTGCCTTGTTCTTGTGGGTGTGGGGGAGGAATGCCTGAAACCTTAAGACATGGTAGCAAAGCAAACTTAAGAGGTTAAAAACCAGCCAGGCATGGTGGCACATACCTATAATCTCAGTTCTTGGGGGGCTGAAGCAAGGCAGAAGGATCATCAGTTCAAGGCCAGCCTGTGATACATAGTGAGTTCAAGGCTAGCTTACACTACATAGTGAGACCCTGTTTCAACCCTCCATAAAAGGGTTAAAAACATAAAGAAAGCAAATACAGGTAGAGAGGTTTGTTGGTACTATAATAGTTTTTCTTGTGCTTCTTTATTCTCTGTAGGTGACAGTAAAACCGCTATAACCTTTTGTGTTTAAGGCCCAGGGCTTTTAGGGAGGTAGGAGCAGTGAAGAGATCCTCTCAGCCTGGTCTTTAAGAGCCACCTCCAAGCTGGGCGTGGCGGTGCAAACGTGTAATCCTGGCATTCTGGAAGGTTGAGGCAGGAGATTCCCAAGTTCAATTCTTGCCTGTGCAATTTAGCAGCTTGGTGAGATCTTGTCACAAAAAGTGGGGAGGGTGCTGGGGCTGTAGCTCAGGACAGAGGCCCTGGGTTTACCCTGACCCAGCCAAAACTCCACCTCCAGGGTTGAATTACTCCTTCATTTTGTCCTGACACTGTGGAAGAGTTGGAGAATAGGTCTCAGAAACAATACAGTTGACAAAACATTTGAAGTGTAAGGAAAACACAAAACACTCAACACCTTAATAACTTTAAAATGCCCCTCCCCCCATCTGTGTGTGAAAATTCTAGCCTCCGGATTTCTGGTTTCTGCTGACCTGTTGGTAGCATCAGCCCGGGCTCTGTCTCAGTGCGTGCCTACGCTTACTGGGGAGTCCACATGCCACCCAAGGAATGGTGACGTTCCTTTGTCTAGACTGCTATGTCCTGAGCTGATCTCCCTGAAAAACATTTGGCTAGATTTGGTTACTCCTCACCCTCCAGCTGCTAAATTAAGATAAAGCTGTACATTCCTGACTCAAAATTACTATCTCCTGGCTAAGCCTTCTGTGTGAAGTGGCACCACATTGTTTATTCTACAGCCCCCAGTTGTTGTCAAACTCTTAGTGAACTCTACATAGTCACCTCAGACTTTAAAATATTTAAGCGGCTCACCAATTACTTTCCATTTCTAAGAGGTGCTAAATGTTTTAAATAAAGCCTGTCTAAACAGTCTTGTCTCATTCCGGTTTCCTCTACAGAGGAAGCATCTTTCAATAACCCAAAACTACTGGCTTCTAATTTTAGGGATCTCTAAGGTAGGATCAAGACAGAAAATAAGCTGCTCTGTATTGATTTGCCTTAGTCATTTTATTCCAGAGGCCTGTAATTAGCTCTATTTTCTCCACCTGTAATACATGTTTAGGTTTAAAATGATGATGGAGAAATAGTGGAGGCGGTACAGGGTTAGAAATTAGGAAGTTCACTTGGTCCTACTTTCAGATACTTATGTGAGTGAAACTGGGGAGGGAGGGGAATACAGTAGTCCCTTCACTTGCAGGAAGCCTTCCAGGACCCCCAGTGGATGCCTCAACTGCAGGGAGCACTGAGCCATCTACTTACTGTATATATACACAGTACTGTGTTTTCCCCATACATACATACCAGTGGTAAAGTCGAATGTATAAGCTAGGCTGAGTAAGAGAGGGACCACAGTAACTAGTAATAAAATAGAACTATTATTACACTATAATAAAAAAATAAAAGCTATGTAAATGTGTTGCAGACCCCCCCCCCATATCTTCCTGGAATTTTCAAATTGCCAGCAACACTGCACTTGCACCTCGGGGCCATTATTAAGTGAACCAAGAATTACAGTACTTGAGCACTGCACCCGGAACGAGTAAATTCACTTGTGAGTATCACTGAAGTTGTTTGAGACAGCATCTTAAATACCCAGTAGGAGAACCAACTGCGTTCTTGTCTCAGTCCTCTCTATGAAATTTAACGAAAGGGGAGGCTCGTATTCAGCTTATTAAGGTCCTCCTTGATCTCCTTCTTCTCTTCTCTCATTATGTAATTACATAGAAATTCTTGCCTTTCCTCCTCCTCCTACCTGGAATGCTGTTCCTTGTGCCCCTGTGTATTTTTCTGGCAAATACTTCACCATTTTTTTTAAGACACTGTTTAAGGGTCACATCCTCTATAAAGCTTTTTCTTAGATTAACTCTCCCTTTTCCCATTAACTGATCATTTCTTCCTATGATACCCGTAGTACTTTCTGGTAGTACTTGTCCATTGACCACAACGTATGTTACTGGTCTTCTATGAGAGAACTACTGAAATTGAAAGTAAGCATTTAGAAATTTCATAGCAATTTTATGGAAATTATATTTATATGACCTTTCTTTTTACTTCATTATTCTAGGTTGTTTTTTTTTTTTCTAGACAGGGTCATGATGTGTAGTTCAGGCTGGCTTGAACTCACTATGTAGACCAGGGTTACAATCATGTGCCACCATGCCCAGCTGTTATTCTCGGTTTTTGAAAAATCTGACAAAAGCATCAGTCTGAGAATGGTTCAAATTTTTTAAAAATACTGTGAGAAGTACTGCCTATATTTTAAATATTTGCCTTCTGGGCTAGACTATAAGCAACAAGGAAGGCAAAGTTCTTCTTTGTTAAAATAGTGGTTTTGTATCATAGTGATGAATTTGGCATCCAGAATAATGACAGTGCAACTCAATAAAACTGTGTCCACACATGTCACTTGTTCCTTTGTAAAAACAGAATTACAGTGTTTTATATCTCAGTTTTTGTGCTTATCATGTCATACTGTAATCATATTTGTAGTTCTGTCTTTTTTTGGTACGGGGGATCAAATTCAAGACCTTGCGCTTTTGAGGCAGGGGGCGGTGCCACTGTGCTAAATCCCTGGCCCCTATGCTGCCGTCTTTCCCACCAAATCCTTAAGGGTGGTTGAGACCAGCTCTTTGTCACTTTTCGGCCCCAAATGCCATATTGTCTCATCTAAAATGAATGCCCAATAAGTGTTTAATTGAAAGAACAAATACTTGAGTTTTAGCTGCTTTTCTCTGTTTTAGTCACTTCACTTGATTTATTAACTCACAGTTTAAGGAAGTGTCTAAGACAGGTAAGAAGAATTAATTTCTGATGTTTAACTACAAAATCTAAATTTAACGTTGCTAAAAGAATCACAGTCATAAATTTAGGTAGCACCTTGTCCCTTCCATGAACAGGTGGAATTTGTGTTGTTTATTACCACACTACCAACCAACCTATGAATTCCACTGCCAGTGATTGACAGGGCTATAATCTTGCTTCGCAGGTGTGCCCTCCTTCACAGGTGTGTGACTTTTGAGAATTGTTTCTCTTTTTCAAAGATGTAGTAGCTAAAGGAAAACTACAAGTTTCTGAGACCCTTTCCCCATGAATGATTCATTTACTTTTTCTTTTAAATATATTCCCTGTTCATCAGATCTACATAACTAGGACTTTGAAAATTCTCACAAGAGATCTCTTGTAACTTACAGTTGAATTCTAAACTTCAACAAAGCATTTGACCTTGCTTGGAGGGTGCTAAAATTGTTGTAGGATGTTGCTTTTTAGCTTTTCCTGTTTTTTGCAGTCAGTATTTAAATTTTGTTTTAGTCTACTCAGCATTTTTTGTTCATAAAATAAGTCAGGCATTTAAAACACAAATAATGAATATAGAATGAACTAAAAGTATATTTGCATTAATTTTAGTAAAGAAAAGAAAATAAAAGTTGCATATATTTAAAATTAATCTTAATATACTTGGAGCCAAGATCTTATTAAAGAGCCAATGTGATGAGCCAACCAGAATGGGTGTTTTTATTGTCAATGTTCAGTTTCTTCCAGTGCAGATTAGTGTTTTTGAAAAAGAGGTAGGAAGGGCTGACTGCCATATGAATAATTTACTTTCAGGGAACCAGGAAATGTAAAAAATATAAATAGTATTCCTAATGCACTAGTCTGTCCAGTGTTATAATACAAATAAAAGCATTTCCAGAGGAACCAAAAGAATGAGGTGTTCTGTTTGTATGCAGTATACTGTGATAAAAATTTATGCATTCATACAGAAATAAACTGTGTGAGGCAAAAACAGCTAATAAAGAGGAGACAAGAGAATAAAAGCAGTGATCCACATTTTGAAGATTTTTAGCTGGGGACACTGAGTGATCATAGCAACCATCTCCAAGGAGACCTGTGGAAATGTGAAAAACGCTGAGGTCACACAGACGCCCAGAGAAATTCCATATTGGTTAACAACTTCTAGATGTATCTTTCTCTCTTCACCTCCAATGCCTCCAACCTTTGAAACAGCATTTATTAGAAAGATAAAGGAAAATTAAATGGGATTTGCCCCAAAGAGAAAGAGTAATTCTTAGAACAGAAATTCTGTTCAAAACATTGTAAGCAGCCTTTCACTAAACTTCAAAAGCTATTCAGAAACTTGGATATTAATGAAGTGAGAAGTCCCAAGGATTAAACGCAACCCTTGGTCATAAGTGGCAGTGGTGGTTATTGTTTTACCGAAAATGGCACAAGCTTAAATTCTAGGGCTGGAAGCAAAGCTCTCAGAAAGGATTCTCTTATAATTCCTTCTTTACAAACCCAGCAGATGCCCAGAAGTGCAGGGTTCCTTCCATTTCTGGTTTTTCCATCCTGCAGGTTTGGCCAGGGCATTGTTTAGGTAGATAGTGAGCAGTTATGCGATGTCTGTGAGGAGCAGTGGTTTCCTTAGTTTATTTGATCACTGAGCATTTATCACATGTCTGCAGTACCCCTGCCAGCTCTGTTCCAGTACTAGGAAAAGAAACACCACTATGGGCTTTAGATGCTGAAAGGTTAAAGGTGAGAGGAATAGAACAAAAAATCAAACAGTGATTACATGATGTGGGAAACACATAACAGTGGTGGAGCATAGAGGAGCTACAGGGAGAGATGGCAGGGAGATATTTGAGTCAGGAAGAAAAATCAAGTGGAAGCTGTGGCTGTGTTGAAAGCTGAGAAGGGGAATAAATACCCTGGATGATGTGAACAAGGAATAGGATTTAAGGAAGGACTGGGAATTGCATGCCGTCCAGTAGACTTGTTGAGTAGTCAGCGCATGGGATGTGACAGAATCTAACCATCCCTTTGTACTCTACCCCCTTCCTGTTTATTTCTATGTAATTAATTCTGGAGTATTTGGTATTGGAAAGGGTACCACTTAATCAAAACCATTAGATGAGACCACTGACTCTTCTGCCACTGGAGATCATTTATACATTTGGAATGGACTGCTGCTTTCTGCCGTAGTCATACCTTTCCCCGAAAGGTCAGGCTGCCTATAGATGGCATGTGCTCACTTTTGAGGGTTCTCACTGGTGGGATTTAGTCATTATTATAAGCTTCATACCTACTTCATAGAGCTGTTATGAAGATTAAATGAACAAAATACAGTATATATAATTAGAATAAATACTGCCTAACACATAGTAAGCACTGTATACAGGGTTGATATTATTATGAGTCATCATTATTATTAATCTGGAATCCTCCTAAGTCATTAGAACCCTGGGCTGTTTTCTGCATGGAGCCTAGTAGAGCTGGAGCAGATCTTTCAGAAGCACCTAGAATTTCCTCAAAGTGTATGTTCCATCTAGAGAGAGAAATGCCTGGATAGTCTAAGGTGGGTCATTTCATGGAGGGCTCATTTTTCTTGTGAGCATGCTAAGGGCAGTGTGAGCCAACAGTGTGTAAGGGTTTGGTCCTTTGAAGGTCCAGGTGCAGCCATAGTGGTTTTAGCTAGTTCACAGTTCTGAAGGCCCTGACTACTATAAAATAAAGTATCATTTAGGATGAGAAAGATTTTGCTTTTTGTTTTGTTTTAAAAAGATGAATTACAGTTGAGAGTACTAATCTACTCTCAAAAATTGCTAATTGCTGTTTTAAACCTGATTGCCATTCCAAAACATGCATAGGGCTAAGGTTGAAAACAGATGATGATAATCTGCTTTCTGGAATTCTTGTATACACTAACTTCCCAGGCTAGCTGTGAGCAATTAATAAGATTTGTATATGTTAATGGTCATGCAGAACTCCCTCGAGAAGCAGCAGGTCCTATTTTCACTATTCTTATCCTGTTGCTCTCCTAAGCTGTTGGTTAGGGTGGGTGCAAGATTATATTGTACCAAAAAAAAAAAAGATTACATTGTGCCATCCTCACTGGAAGTTTGGTGGTTACGAGATTTCCCTGGTGCATCTATTTAGTTTGCCTAAACTGCAGAAATAACCATAGCATTCCAAATTGGTCCATGTTTTAAGTTGGGTGTGGAAGAAATCAGTCATAGAAAAATGACCTGAAACATTCAAATAGCTCAAAACCACCTAGAAAGGATATCTTTTAAGAGGAAATTATGTTGTTGTTGCATAATAGCAATATTTGCTGGGCAGAGTACTAAATTCATTCTTTACTCAGCACAACCATGTCGTTACCCAGTTTTAGAAATGAGGGAATTGAGACTAAATTAAGTAACCTAAGGTTCCTCAGCTAGTAAGACTAATTAGAACTTGGATTTTAACCCAGAGGTGTCCCACTTCAGAATCTACGTACTAAACGCCTTATGCTCTGCTGTTTTGCTTATGTTCACTAGGCCATTCAATCATCTATTTATTCATTCCATAAATATTTACTGTATATTCCAGCTACCCTTCAAGGCCTGTGGGCATTATGGTAGACAAGAATGTCAAAGATTGCATAGCTATGGAGTTTACATTCTAGTGGGAGAGACTTGAAATAAATGAAAAAATGAGTAAGGGAGGAGGGAAGGGGAAAGGGGGAGAAGGAGAATGCTGTTGTCATTTTATATTCAGCAGGAAGCGAATCTAAAAAGTTACCTACAGTAGTATTTTTTCCCCTCATCTTGGTTCACCTATTACATCTAAAAAATATTTTTATTATCAACAGTTAATGTATACATGTGTTTAAACTATAAGCATCACAGTAGAGTATCTGAGAATTGAACATTTCCAATGCCATTGCACCTTTCTCTATTTTGCTCCCTTCTACCTGCCTCTCTTTTGCAGCAACTACTTCCTGTTTTTTCAATAGTTCTCTTGCCATTAATTTTTTTTAGTGTTACACTAAGCCCTGTGTATTGTTTAGTTTCACTTTCTTGCATTGATTTGTAAAAATAGTATTATTGGTCCACATTACTGTGTGTTGCTGTAGGTCATTCCTTTTAACAGCTAAAATATGTTCATTTGTGTGAATGTGTAAAATTAATTGATTCATTGCCCTTTTGATGGATATTTGTATTGTTTCCAGCTTTTTGCTATTAGAATAGTGCTGTTAAAAATGTTTGCGTGTCCCTGTTAATGCAGGAGTTCCTCCATGGCATGTTTTGGAAGTAGAATCATTGAGTCATAGCATAGGGCATGCCAATGTTCAACTTTACATGTGATTACTATGTTATTTTCCAAAGGGGTGGTGCAAGTTTACATTTCCACCATAAGTGATTAAGAATTCCAGTTGTTCCACTTTTTCAGCTGTTGGTATTATAACACAACTTTATTTTTTCCAGTCTACTGTGTAAGATCATGTTTTGTTGTTGTCTTCATTGATATTTTTCCCATAAGCAATAAGATTGGGCCTCTGAGGAAGTAATTCTTGGGCCAGAAAGCTGAATAGAATGAAGGAACCAACCATGCGTTACTGCAGTGGTAGAATGTTCTAAGACAAAGTTTTAGAGACTGAAACTCTCCTGAGATGTCACACAGAGCAGCAAAAGATCCATTGTGATCAGAGAGAGGTGAGCTGGGAGATGAGGTTGGAAGAGAGGGTAGAAGCCAGTTCTCCTACAACCTAGGAGGCCATGGTAAACACTGTGCTGTGGACTTTATTTTAAGAATTATATGAAGATATTAGAAAAAGGAACATGATTTGATTAAGATTTTCAAAATAATGCTAACTTCTGTATGAATAGACTCTGAAGATAGTGAGACTTGGGACCGTAGAGATGAGGTGGACATGTAGATAGGACGAGCATCTTCTATTAAAGTGTCAGTGAGGAAGGTCACCGGTAAGCAGATGGATGGATTCTTGACATAGTTTAGGACAGTATGGCTGGTCAGACTTGTTAGGGTTTGGATGGAGGTATGAGGCAGAGAGAAGTTAAGGATATTATCTTGACTTGGGAGTGAGTAACAGAGAAGTAGGTGCATTAACTGAAATAAGAAAACCTTTGGGAAAAGGGAAGCATTGGGGAAGGAGAAAAAGTTTCTTTATGATGGAGAATATACCTTCATTATATATATTACTACCTACTTAACATGTCATCTATTGATAACTCAAAAGGATCTCTAATTATACATGTACAGAACTGAACAGGTGCTTTTTCTTCCTACCCTTGAACTTCTTTCTTCTCTCTCTGAAGAGTGGCTCATGTGTATAGTTGGACAAGCCAGAAAGGTGAGAATTAGCTTTGATACCACATCTGGCTTGTCATCTTTCACACTCTGTTGCCACAGCCTTCCAGTTTTACCTCTGAAATATCTCGGATTTGTTCAGTTCTCTCTATCTCTACCACAACCAACCTAGTACCAGCTACTACTTGTTCATGATGATGCCATGAATTCCTAACTTTTTCCCTGACCCATTGTTCACCCTGTAGGCAATTCACTTTGAACTACCAAGTTTAAACCCCCCAAGGGTTTTAAAATTGTTTTTAGGACTCATCTAGAATATGACCAAAGGCCATGGATGAGCAGGCCCCTGCTTGTCTCTAGTGTCACCTAGTTTACTCTTTCCTCTCTAAGCATCTCTTAGTCCTTTGAAGGTCAGTCCCTTCCCTTCCTTGGCCTTTGCACAGGCTGTTTGGAATAGCTGTTTTTACATTAGGGATGCCTTGGAGTGAAGAAGGTTTTTATTTTCACAGCTTGTTATTTTGCAAGTAAAACCTTTCAAATACTCAGCATGACGCACATAGTGGTGTAGGTCTTCACCAGGGAAGACTGTGCCTCCATGATTGTTCCTAAGCTAATTTTTTCCAGAATCAACTCTTGCCATTTCTTTTTTTCTCCTCCCTGCCCACCCACTTTTTGCTACTTTATGCCCTGTTCTTCCCATTCCAGCAGCACCAAATTGCTGGAGGTGCTGAAGTTAAATCAGGTGCTTCTCTGCTGTGCTACTACTGTACTGCTCTGGGCATCTGTTGCAAGGTGGACATCAATCTGTTTGTCTCTCCCAGTCATTTCTTTCTTTTGTACTCAGCCTAAGTAGTAAAGAGTCTGGTACAAAGTGAGGACCCAGTCAGTGCTTAATGAATGAAAACACTTGTGGTCAGTCCTCAGAGCATAGGTCTGTTTGATTACTCAAAGTACCTGTGGGTGGATACATCAGAGGACTTGCCATTTCATTATACTGCATGAAGACTTACAGATTGATCAAGAACTTTGCCTTCTAATCTGTCTGTGTCTGCTCCTCTCACATATGTCATTGAGGTTAGCCTTTGCTCAGAGACTGTCAGATTAGAGCTCAGTGAAGTCCTACTTAGAAAATAAGTCAACCAAGGGAATGTTTGGTGACATCTGCACTGTATTTGGAACTATTTCTTCCAGGATCCCTGTGGTGATACAAAGGAAAAGAATTTGGTTACCTTTCTTACTCATCTTCTTACATCTGAAATCATGTGCTGACCAATCTATAAATTAAAATGCTAATCCTTCCATCCAGAAGTAAGCACCATTAATATTTTGTAGTAGTCTACCAATTCTTTAATCTGTGTCTGTATATATTCTTGCCCTAAAATAAGATCGAACTGTGCCTTGTTTGTTAGTATACTGTCTCCAAAGACAGACATAGATAGATAGATAGATAGATAGATAGATAGATAGATAGATAAATGGTATCCATGTTGCTTTATTTTCTTCCATTCTTACAGTAGCATATTATGAAGGCTTCTAAATACTTTGTTCATACTTTAGTATTTTAATTTGGCATGTTTTTATTTGAGGAATAATTACAATGAGCAAATCTTTAAATTTTTTTAAAAACTTATTTATGAAACATGTGATTTTATAGAATACAAAAAATTCAAAATTATAGTACGTAATTAAGATAGTGCCTAGATCTGGGTATGATTGTGTATGCCTGTAATCCCTGTACATTGGAGGCTGTTGCAAGAGGACTGTAAGTTGAGTTCGAACTGGGCAACTCAGTGAGACCCTGTCTCAAAATAAAATAAAAAGGGCTGGGATATAGCTCAGTGTGAAGGCCTGGGTTCAATCCCTAGTACCTTAAAAAAAAAGATGGTATCTAATAGCCAGCTTTATTCTGTCTTCCTAATCAAAATTGTCCATCTCTAAGTGGCTATTTATGCTTGTCTTTTTTTTTTTTGTACCAGGGATTGAACTCGGGACCTTGCACTTGCAAGGCAGATGGCAGAACCACTGAGCTAAATCCCTGGCCCTCCAAGTGGCTATTTAAAAATGTCTTGGTTGTATAGTGTAATCAAGCTAATATCCTCTCCTATTAGGCTAGGTGTGACACTTTGGTAATAGTTTCCTGATTTCATACAAGAAATATTCATGATGGTCATCAAAAACTTGTTAATTTCAATAGGAAGTCATTTGAGAAAAAACTCAAATTATACCACTGACTCATTGTTTCCTCAATTTTTTAAGTTTTTGTTAGTACATGTTTGTGGTATATAATGATTATATCCCTCATGGAGCCATTGGCTTTTAAGAAAACTAATTAATTGACAACTTGAACACTAACTACAGAAGACTTTTATACAATTTGATATAAAAAATGTGAGTTAGTCGTGGTAGCGCATGCCTGTAATCCCAGCACTTGGGAGGCTGAGGCAGGAGTATCACTGTGAGTTTGAGGCCAGCCTGAGCTACAAGTGAGTTCAAGACCAGCCTGAACTACAAAGCAAGACCTTGTCTCAAGAAATCAAAAAAAAAAAAAAAGGTGTGAGTTATAAAACCTTTGGCTTTAGATTTAGCCACATTAGTTTTACTTCTGAAGTCCTTTAGTTAGATTCTTCAGTTAAGCCTCAGAGAAAGTGGGTCCCATCTTTTTTTGGTCTGAGTTATTGGTAAGTTGAATTTCTGTAAAGCAGCCCCCTAACATAGTACTCTTATTTGATCAAGAGTAATGCAGATCATAGATTCTTCACTAAATTTTGATAATTATGGTGTGTTTCCTGATTCCATATTTTAGTAGATCATTTGATTCAGGCATTATATGAACAGTATTTTGGAGAAGCATCAGGATTTTAAAATTACCAACAGCTGATTTTCTGTATGATTTTCAAATATTCGCAATTATTCTTCCATATAGAATACAGAGCTGAGCAAATGCATCCCATAAATTATTTCACTGTTTAAATAATGTGAGCCTTTCTTCACTTAACTCTTCTGTTGATGCCATCATTTATTGAGGATTAAGAAGGGAGGAGTTTGGGAAACTCCCCAGAGGGCTTGGCCATCCTCTTAAGGGTCAGATGGTTGCTTAGTGGCTTGGTGCTTAACAAGCAGCTTGCTCGAGGAGATGAAACTTACAAGATGTGTGAATGTCTCCAAGAGTCTCATCTTTTTTTTTTTTTGGTACCGGGGATCGAACTTGGGTCCTTGCGCTTTTGAAGCAGGCGGCGGAACCACTGAGCTAAATCCCCGGCCCCAACATTGTTTTTTTATTATAAACTGTTTGATTAGAATATTAACAACTTAGTTTCTCATCAGGGCAGGTGAATGCTAGGCCTTCATGTTTTATGCTCATTTAAAAAAATAAATGAGGTGTATACTATGTTAATTTTGATGATGGTTTTAAGTTAAATTAGAAGAAGATAAAATGAATATTTGTATATATTAAAATCTTCATTATTAAAATTATGCCAATTTGGAGGATGTATTTCTGGTACAGAAATTAAAATTTATAAGTGACATCATCATACCACTTTCTGTGTCCTAGAATTCAAATTTTCTGGAAGGTATTACAGAAAAGAGAAATGGAAGAAAGTGCTAAAATTTACTGTCTATTTATGTTACTTAATGTGTATAGTCACCAATGTGTTATATCAAAAGAAGAAAATTCCAGCAGGGGGGAAAGAGGAAGAAGGAAGGTTTAAATGTGACAAAAAGGAAATGAATGAGAATAATTTTAAAGTCTGTCACCCATCCTTTTACCATACCCTCTGTATCTGACCCTCTCCAACCTCTGGTGATGACTATTCTACTTTCTACTTCTATGAGATCAGCTTCTTTAACTTTTGCATATATTTATCTTTCTGTGCCTGACCTAGTTCACTTAATATAATGTGTTTCAGTTCCATTCATGTTGTCACAAATGAATAAAATTGTATTTTTTATGGCTGAATAATATTCACATATATATATCACATTTTTTTCAATCCATCTATCAATGGGCACAACAAATGATTCCATATCTAAACTATTGTTATTACTGATACAATACACATGGGAATGTAGATACCTCTTTGACATATTGATTTTCTTTGCATATACACCATGTCAGTCAACTTTCCTTCTCTGTGACAAATACCTGAGAGATAAATCAACAAAGAAAAGGAAAAGTTTCTTTAAGATCATGGTTTCAGAGGTTTCATACATCAGTATATGGTTGGTCGGCTTTGTGGTTTTTGTTTTGGTTTTTTTCTTTTTGGTACCGGGGATTGAACTCGGGTCCTTGCACTTGTGTAGTAGGCGGCAAAACCACTGAGCTAAATCCTCAACCCTTTTTGCTTTTGTTTTTGTTTTTTTTTGGCTCTGTGGTTTTTGGACCTGGGGTGAGGCCTTATGGCAAGGAGTGTGAAGTGGTGTTCACCAATAATAGAAGCCGGGAAAGAGGAGAGAGAAAGAGAGAGAAAGGCGGGGGCGGGATTGACAGAGACCAGGATCCCAATATTTCCTTTAAGGGCACTCCCCTAATAACCTAACTTCCTTCTGCAGTAGAATTGCTGGATCATATTGGCAGCTCTTTTTACAGTTTTGGTTTTGCTTTGTTTTTAGGAACTCCTGTACTATTTGCACAATGGCTACATAATTTACTTTCCCGTCACCAGTGCATGGAAACTCCCCATTCTTTGCATTCTCTCCAACTGGTCCCAGTTGGCCACAGTTATTTCTTTGTCTTTTTGATAATAGTCGTTCTTATTGGGATAAGATCATAGCTCATTTTGGTTTTGATTTATATTTTCCTGATAGTTAAAGACGTGTGTCTTTTCAGATATCTATTAGCCATTTGTTGTTTTTTTGAGAAAAATTTGTTCAGATAAATTAAGTATTATTATTATTATTATGTTTGTTGTTAAATTCTTTTATTGGTACATTTTAGGTATACAACACAATTACATTTCTCATTGGGAACTTGTACCTTTACATGATGCATCTTGGTTCTTA